>JAEAOA010001023.1:315000-477500 GCA_016746295.1 Potamilus streckersoni
TACGTTATATTGAAGGTAATTAACCCAATCAGCTTTGTATTGCAACTTTTTACAGTATAGTGAAGGTAATTAACCTAATCAGCTTTGTATTGCGTCTCTTGAAGTTACAACTAATAAGTGATCTATCAGCTTTATTGAATATTATTTTACCTCCTAACCAGTAATACCCTTCGATTGTTCCTGGAAATTTCTCAAGCAATATAGATATTGCTTGCATTTAATAGAAAAAAAATATTCACTGCTAAACAGAAAATTATTATTTTTTATTGAACTCAGCATTTGTACGGTGGGTAAAATGACAAGGCCACAAGGCGTTTCATCCAGCTTTATAACGGTCACTTTCACTATATATTCCAGTAATTTCATCTGAATACAAAAATGTCCTGAAAATGCAACATAACTTATTTTGACTGCATGATATATAAAGTATAACCTAACGCCAAACATATATTAAGAAAGTCTCGGGGTATCCACTCCTATATGTAGTGCATTGGATTAAATTTTGAAAAATGTGGGGAAAAAAGAAATATACAAGGAACTTAATTGGTTTTGTGATACTTTGAATGATATGGATATTCATTTAATGCACAACTTGCCTGTTTTGTAATGCATTGAAAGATATCGATGTCAATTTAATGCACAACATGTCGGTTTTGTAATGCATTGAAAGATATGGATGTCCGTTTAATGCACAACACGTCGTTAGATCTGCGGAAAAATGAAGAATGCTTAAATGATTGATATAGAAGAAATCGTGATAGAATGTTTAGTTTAACCGCAATATTAAGTAACACCAATAATACTGAAGATGATCTATGACTAAAAGTGACGTACAGACAACTTATAGAATTTCTCAAACAAATCAAAGCAATCTCTCACTTGACTGTAAACGTTTTTAAACCAAACTTCATACAATCAAACCATGAAGACAAGATGCCTCTTCAACAAGACAAAGCCTCCAAATTTAATCAAACCTGTCAAATACGTTAAAAGTAAAACTTGATATAATATCAAAGACCACAGTATCTACCTGTAATAATGCATGGACAATTTTACTGAAATAAATGTTCAAACTGGATGCGAACTAAATAGGTGATTTTGCTATTGCTCATTAGTACCTTATCTCTATTCAATGCTTTTGCTTTCAAAGATGGAACTAAATGCTTGGAAACGCCCTTGTTGGTTTTGTGTAACCAGACTCGTTGCTACCCGTGGGTACTCTGTTGTAAATGACATTTGACGAATTCCGTGTACCAATGTTTCCTTTTCACTAGTGTAATATACCGTTTATGTTGACCAAACTGGAGACTCCGACATTTTCTCCTTTTTAAGTCTGATTTTCAAGGATATTATGAAGTCTTTTTTTCATAACTTTCAAGAGACAGCACTGATTATTATATTGAATCATATCCAGAATCCTAAAACAAATTAGATGTATTAAAGAATTGTTGAATATTTTTATTTCTCATTTTGCTTGTCAGAAATAAAGAACGTTTCGATTTACAGACTGACAAGACTGTTCCTCTTTAGGACATAAATGTCTTTTCTAATTGTGAGCTCATTGTAACTGGGTTTAAAAAATGATATTTTTCTCAAATTAAAGGAATATTGCAGCCTTTATTGTCTGGATTACTTCCTTTTATGAATCAGACGTAAAGGAATAATAGTTTATGGGTTGAGGTGACAAAGCACGTCAGTGCCATCATCATAAATTTCATATCTATTTATGACTTTGCCGTCCTCATCTTGTAATTAGCACGTTTCTGCATCGAGAAAAACGATATAATGGCCGGAACTTCCACCGCAGAGAAGCTATTATCCTTTCGCTATGTAACGAGGCGAGTTAGTTCTCGCAATAATGAGAACACCCCATTGGAAGACCAACGTACTACTTCTTGACAGCTAACACATCTAAAAAAAAAGTGCCAAAAAAGTGCCTGTGTCATTATGAATTATTAGAGGACACTTTTTTGCCTGGGGTCCTTTACAATATCCCCTGTGATGCTGGTCGCAGTGGTGTCAATTACTGTTCCTCTGTGATTGTTTCTCTCGCCTCCACAAACTGCTTTAGCTAACTTGTTAGACCACTAAGTATTTAGCATAATGTCTATTGTCGTTTTTGTTCTTGCAATCAATAAACTCTTTTGTGGATTTGATATTTCTTACTTCCATAAAAGAGAAAAAAGTTAGACTAACCGCATTTTCCAGGCTGGCCAAGGTAATAATAGAATTAAATAATAATTAGGACGTGCATAAAAGACAAAAAATGAGTGTATATGTACATATATCATTTGGGTGCTTTGAACGTTAATTGCCTAATAAATCTGAGCCAAAGGCAGTTTTTTATTACACACTTGGGTGACTTAAGTATCAATTTATTAGAAATATTTTGAGTCTATAGAATATCTCTGTACAAACGATACCATAGTCCATATAAGAGACTCACTCACGACTGAACGAAAAAGATTTGCAAATATTCGCGAACAATAAGTTCGTTTTTTCCTTCATTATCTTTTTGACTTTTGAGCATTGTTACTATTTATAATATTCCAGTGATTCTCCAATATACCAAACATGTGTAAATAATGTTTGATGTAGCGAATTGGCAAGATAAGTTTAAAACAGAAATATTTGTTATGATCTTTAAATCTAAATTTAAATATTTGTTATAATCTTTAAATCTAGAAAATTAAGTCGTGGATCGAGAATCACTCAGCTAGTCTCATATATTATGAAGAGATATTTGCTTCCGAGGTTGTTATATTATTAATAAATAGTAATATTTTTCAAAATACGTATGTGACGGAAAATGGGATGATTAAGGATTCTAAATGATTAGCCAGATTATGAAGATGACTGCTTTAGAGAAAATGTTGTCAATCAGACCGGCACTTTTTAAGTTTAGGACCATCTGCATATCATAACGGTCCATGCCAACACAAACGTGATTTGGAACTTGGAGGTGACATCTTCATTAGGATCAGATACTTCATTATGACTAAATGGATATAATCAAGTTTATCAGTCTCATTTGATGACCTCATTACTTCGTCTCCCTTTTATTGAAATAATACTTCTTCCTTCTATAGAATGCTCATTAATACTTCTCCCTTTTGTAGAATGCTCATTATTACTTCTCTTTTTTATATAATGCTCATTAATACTTCTCCCTTTTATAGAATGCTCATTAATACTTCTCCCTTTTGCAGAATGCTTATTAACCACTCTCCAGTTTTATTTTTGTAGAATGCTGAATAATCCTTTAGTCCCCTCCTTTCCCGATTCTTCGAAATCATGGTTTAGGTGAAAACCATGCAAGAATATACATGTTTTGCTTTATTTTCTTATCCAATACATAGATGACACTGGAAAGTTTCGAAGTGATTTTCTCGGAATTATTTTTACTAAAGCGCTTTTCTGAAGAAAAGGGAATGTATTGACTGCTTGTTTCTGTATGTCTGATTTATTCACGCAGAAAAATGTTTGTCGCAAATGCAAATGAAACCTGAATTTTGTATTAGTTTCATTTTCCTTTTAATTCTCAGTTTCCAATTCATTCTATTTTCAGGAACTAACCTCACAGTAAATCAGTGAATTGAAATTATACTTACATACCTAGAATATGTTTACAAGTGTTTAGATACTAATAACTAGGAAAACGCGCAAACTTTCTTTGTTACTGGCTGATTAAAATAACTAGAAAAAGTATCGCACTACAAGAGAACCTCATTCCAATTCAGTTCTTTACAACAGATCGTTTATATTTCGGATTTGATTTTCATGGCAACAGAGTTAGCTTCGGAATGTAAATGGATTTTGACTATAAATCATGATTCCAACGAAATTATAGAAAGCTTGTCACTTCATTGATACTGTGGCTTGGGTTTATCTCAAGGGATGCAAGTCTAAAAGGGCTTGTTTGTGAACGATTTAGGTCGATTGCTCTTTGCATGCGTCATTAGACACAAATCCAATTTTCTTTACGGTTTAAACACCTCCAAGACATATCAATATAGAGAGCTGCATGAACGAAATCAAACTGATCCTTTTAACAAAACTTTAAAAGACAAATTAATCATTTCATAAAATTGGTAACAACGATTCATTAGTTTTACTGAAGGCGTTAAATAAATTCTCTAACCCATGGTAAAATGTATTCGTTAATGAAAGTGGATTTCATAGGGTAGTTGGTATTTTGTTCCAGAAGGATCATACTAAAATTGTAAGACATTGACAATAAATTTTCATTTACGTTTAAAATCCAAAGAAAAGGCATTGACACGTGAACGTATAATACATTATATGGTCTCTAAAATGAGTAGTAACTATGAAACATGTTGCTTGTGTCACTTAAAATGTAAACATAATCATTAATCATTGCTTCAGTCTTTGATCTTTCGATTGTTTGTTTGCTAAACTTTGTAAAAGGTATGCTGAAATTTGAATTATATCATAAGCATGTGAATATAGTATTCTTTACTTATTTATAAACTTTATCCAAACATAACCACTTTAAGATATGAATTAAACTGTTTATTGTGAAAAGAGATTTTGATAATTTCATAATGGCTTTAAAAGATTTAACATAAATTTTCGCACAGCCACAAACAAATAACTTTTAATCTTCGTTGAGCTAGAATTAAATTTATTTCATTAAATATATATATATATATATATATATATATATATATATATATATATATATATATATAATTTTCTTCTAGCTTATACTGTTATAATGCAAGAGTATTAGTTAATCTAGACAACTAAGTGCAATGTCAGTAAGTGTAATTTACTAACTGAAATATTTTGTATTCGTTGATAGAAGGCGTGGAAAATTAGTTACTTAAATATTTTAAGATAATCCATAAATTTCAAAACATCATTTTCTCCAAACCGTATATTATGTAGTTGAAAACAAAGTGAAAATTGAGCAGTGTGCCAAATACCTCAAAACATGATCCATCAAGTAGAGACAGTGTTTTACAAAATGATTTTAGAACATGACAAAGGTTACTTTTTCGTCTTGTAAAATTTTCAACAGTAGCAATTCATTTCGTTGATGCTTGTTACCGATAAACCTCTTTTCATTTATACTTGTTACGGTCAACCCTCTATATCTTTTGTTTATAGTTATTACCGATAACTCTCTCTCTCTCTCTTTCCTATTAGTCGTAACTCTCCTTTTATCGGAATCTCTCTCTTTCTTTAATATGTATTCTCGATAACTCTCTCTCTTTTCTCGATACTCAATGCGGGTAACTTCTTTTCTGTATACTTATTACCGGTAACTCTCGTTTGTCTATATTACTACTACCTGCCACTCTCTTCTATTATTCTCATTACCGGTAACTCTTTTCATTTGATATTTATTACCGGCAATTCTCTTACCCTGACACTTATTGTCTATATCTTCCTATTTCTTTAAAACTTACTCCTATATATCTATTTTCTTTAAAATCATTACAGGTAGTTATCTCTTGTATTGTCCCTCATTCCCGTTAACGCTCTTTTTCTTTTATACTTACTGGTAACACTTTTCTTTTATACTTATTACTGATAACACTTTTTTCCTTTATTCTTATTACCAATACCTCTTTTCTTTTGATACTTATCAACGGTAAGTCTCTCTCTCTCTCTCTCTCTCTCTCTCTCTCTCTCTCTCTCTCTCTCTCTCTCTCTCTCTCTCTCTCTCTGCCTTTTACTTATTACCGGTAAAAAATTCTTTAAATTTATTACAGAGTTCTGAAACATATTAGCTACAGCAGGAAGGGGTTGTAAGTAAGACGAAATCACTTTTGCCAAATTTGTTAAGTACAGTGCAGCTATAGTGGTTGTAATATTGTTGCAATATCTGAATCCTTTACTTTTATTTCCTATATTTTGTTTTAATTATGATTTCCGCTTTCGTTTGAATCGTTTGAATGTCAATATTTCCTTTATTTACTTTATCATTTCTATCAAAAGCTGTTAGATGTGAAACTAAGTGATCTTTCACAATTTCAAATCTTTCTAATTGTTTTGAAAAAAGCAACCTTTGTGTTTGGGGTTTTATCTTTGCTAATGCTCATTCCTCGCTCTTAAGACATTAATATCGTCTCATGAACTTTATTGATCTGACATCTTTCCATAATCTATCATATTTCTGCCTTAAATACGTCGTTATCTGGCATCTAATTTGTTACTGCTGATGGAATCTAGATCAGGGGTCTCTAACACGAAGCCCTCCAAGCCGTATATTGTGGCCCGCAAAATGACTGGCATCACAAGGTATCTTGAGAGAAAACAAAGGTGGTGTGCTCCTTTTGGCAATTGAAAATATCATGATGCGGCCCTGAGGGGGACCCTGATTTTGACATTGATAGGGACATGGGTATGTTTTTTGATATACTTTTTGAAACATGTTGTGTAACTCACATTAACGATGCTCAGTTTTGGTTGTGTTTCATGGAATGTAAAACAAACTCACATCACATTCTTTACACATGTTATGAAGTCAATAATATGCTTTTCTTCCAGTTAATGTGTTTCAAACATTTCTCTTGTATATGTGAAACCACGGATTCAGATTTAATCAACTCTTTAAATTAGATAGCCAAACATTGTTTTGACATGAACCATACAATTATGGTGTAGTGTCTTCATTTCTAAAATCATTGACGAATGACTGATAATGGAGTTCACCTGGTGTTAAATCACACATTTCGTAATCTTCGTAGATCCTATTTACAAGGAGTTTTGGGAAGAGTTACTAAAGCTTCTCTTGATATGCCATGTTTGTCTAAATGTGTATTTAGAAATTTCGAATGATTGAATGCATTCGTGGTCATCTTTGGAGTGTTCTTTAGAACTTTAGAATGATTGAATGCATTCGTGGTCATCTTTGGAGTGTTCTTTAGAATTTTCGAATGATTGAATCGATTTGTGGTCGTATTTAGCTTGTTCTTAAGATACTTTGAATGACTGAATTTATTCATAGTCATCTTTGGAGTAATCTTAAGAGTTTTGGAATGACTGAATTTATTCATAGTCATCTTTGGGGTGATTTTAAGAGTTTTTGAATGATCGAATATATCCATAGTCATCTTTGGAGTGATCTTAAGAGTTTTAGAATGACTGAATTTATTCATAGTCATCTTTGGGGTGATTTTAAGAGTTTTCGAATGATCGAATGTATCCATAGTCATCTTTGGAGTGATCTTAAGAGTTTTGGAATGACTGAATTTATTCATAGTCATCTTTGGAGTGATTTTAAGAGTTTTCGAATGATCGAATGTATCCATAGTCATCTTTGGAGTGATCTTAAGAGTTTTCGAATGATTGAATATATTCATATTCATTTTTGGAGTGACCTTCAGAACTTTTCTGTTGTGCTAATTTTAGCCAGATTCATGTTCATATGCACATTCTTGACATGTCCTGGAATTGTTCACAACTACCAACTATATTTGAATTTATTTTTCGCTACGCATTGTAGCACAGTAATTCATCTTGCAACTAACTTTTCTATCATCTTGTAATCGTGCTAATCTTTCAACGGGGACATCTTCTCCAGTAAATAGAAGGTGATTGATAAAAAGGCAAGATAAACATAATAAGAAATACTTCCGGAAACTTAGCAGCGTTCTTCATATGCATTATGGAAAACGTTCATTGGAATTCATACAAGCCAACGCTGAGCGACTAAAGAAGAAACAAAATGCAGGATCAGTGTCAAAAATAGCATGTACTGAAACGTGACAGAAATGAAATAAATGTACACAAAACCATTTACTTTGTGATATGTAGTGATGTAGCTGTTTGAGGGCTTTTTATTCATTTCACCAAACATAACGTTGCTTCACGAGGCTTTCATCGCATATAGTGAGATATTTAAAAATGGAAACAGCACAATAAAGATAAACAATGCTGCAACATAAAAACATGTTTAAATAGTAACATCAGCATTGGCTAAGTTGAACGGTATCAAGGAACTTGTCAAAATATAGCGACGACAGTGATAAGTGAATTGATCATTGAGAGTAGGGTACCATCAATTTCAGAGTGATGTTGTCGCGGAGTGGCAAAGCTAGCCTGAAGGACCTGTTAGAAACTCTATCATGAGAAAGATACTCATTGTCGTTCGGAGATCAAGAACGTGGAATTCATTTTCATCATCAAAAAGTATCCCACGTGCGCAAAAACAAAAATAAAAAGGAAAAAAGGAAGGACATACACTATTAATCTAGAACGTAAACTGAAAAGAAAAACACGTTTGCATAAAACTGCTAACATCGAGACAAATATATTATAGTTTACTTACTTCCTAAAATTTACATTTTCTACCATAATCTATAACAGAAATGTCACTATCAATTTTCTTGCAGAAAATAGATTTTGTTATTGGGTATCACAATTTTTTTACGAACTCGCAGATAGTGCATTTACTCATATCAAATGACTATAATAAGTACTAAAATTGGAGAGATATTGCTTAGATGTCTTTAAGAAGCTTTCAAAAGGGAGAACAAAATGAAAAAAAAAACATCAAAACAACGATGCATCGCTATATCAAACAAACGGAAATCGACTTCAACATCCACAATCATAGTATCTCCATTACTTGAGCCTGACAAATTAACTGCTGCAACAGAAATATTTTTTAAATTGGGAGAGTTGATAACAAAGTTATAAACACGTTTGTTGGGAAAAAATAGACATTAAAATGGTAATAATGTGAGAATAAATCAACCGCAATTGAATAGATTTCCAATACAAGAGCTAGCGAAAATTTAAAGCCTCAAGAACATAGTAACAAGAATAGAAATAAAATTTACATTCGATTCTTTATCTGCTGGTATTCAATGATTTTCCAATTCGTAAAAATGTATAACCGACGATTTCCTTGATGTTAGACAATGTATTAACCTAACAGTACACAGAATATGCATTGGTATAGATATAGTAAGGACTGACAAAGTGACAATAAAGTACACTTTCTGGAAATCTACGGCACTAACGGCCTCAACATAAACACTTACAGGCAGATTTTAATAACGCAGTCAAACAGAACTATCAAAAGATTAAGCTATGGTGTCTGATCATAACACAAAAAATGCAAGACTTAACATCATTATCACTGCTAACATGAATACATTGTTAGAGACAGAACGATTTACGAGAATAAAAAATAAGCCAAAAAAACCCCAGAAGATATTACAATTGAAATGAATGTGATCGAAAACATTAGCAATTCATTAGAACCAACCATTCGATGTATCCATTACAGACGTACGTAATGCAATGACCACGAAAACAGATGTTTTATAAAAAATTGCACTCCAATTTCAAATAATCTTAAACTGATTAAAAAGACGCTTGATCAAGATGGGATCAACAATATCGGTGTGGTGGAAAGGAGCATTGATTAATTAACTAAAAGAATTAAACGATCAGGAAAAGATTGAAATTATCTAGAACCTTTGTTTACACATGCATTACGACCTGAATGAGACAAAAAGACTTTTGTGTATAGTGTTTTATTTGGCAGAGTTAGCAATGAAATAAACGAATAGAACATGACATACTAACTGAATTAAAAGCTGGGAGTTAGAAAGGATGAATTACAAAAGACCTTTAAAGCAATAATAAACAAAACATATGCAGGGACAAATATTTTTCCAAGATTTTCACGAGTCAGAAGTAATCTGATGGCTTAAAACAACTGTTGAAGAAACAATGTCTTTCCATAGCGAGAAACGTTTTTCGTAACTACAAATTCGATTTAATTATCCAAAACAAGATAGGGTCGTTTCACAGTTAAAGTATTTGAGAGAAATTAGTTCCCCAGTGCTAGACATCACCATAAAGTACCACACTGCAGACATCGTAGCGATCTGACAGAAACTCTCTCTCTCTTTCTCTCTCTCTCTCTCTCTCTCTCTCTCTCTCTCTCTCTCTCTCTCTCTCTCTCTCTCTCTCTCTCTCTCTCTCTCTCTCTCTCTCTCTCTCTCTCTCTATCAAATCCGTCAGTTTAAACCATTTTCATATGCAAGACTTACCGTAAAGTCTCTCAAAACCCTCAGAAAACTTAATATGTGGAGTCTTTACTGCCAATAATGAACTGTGGGGAGACGATAGGACTAATAATGATAGAAGGTTGACAGAGGAATGGACCAGAGAGATAAAACAGTCATCCTTACTGGTGGATCAACAACTAGATTATATACCAAGGACGGAAACTTATCTGTAATGGACCTTACCATAGGCACACACAAATTAGTACAAATCTCTTTTTAGTGGGTGGGGGTCACCAGACAGTTCCCACTTAGTGATAAAAATATGAAAGGTATTTGATGTGTTTTTGTTTCCCCCAAAGGTGTGTTGTAATGTAATCTTTGATAATATAATTTATACTCCCAATGTTTAATTATTTTCAATTTTCATGGGGTATTTCTTGTTCCATAATGATAGTGTTTCTATATGTGTGTTCCTCCGATAAAATTTCAATTATTTTCTCGGATTCCTTCACCTAGTTTCCATTTGTGACCTTTGCCAAGGGACTCCTGTGTCCTGTGTATGCTATATGTAATATGCTATAGTGTTGTGAGTGCTATAGGTATCTTATAAGGACGGCATTTAAATCAGATTGAGCTTCCCCAAGTCTTCTATCCTAAGGTATGCATATTTATCTATTGAATTAAAATTTAAAGTTAAATTGTATTTTGAATTTTGATTTCATTGACAGTGAGACGATGTTTCTAAAAAGTAAAGAAACTTAAAATAAACCTTTTGTCTTCAAGTGAGCATTTGGTGTGACGTCTCTCTTTTTATATCTTCGTTACTATAACACTGAGATTTTGCATCATGTAGGGAGAAGCTTTCTTTCTTTTCTGCTCCTCCTTACATTTAGATGCCATTCGATTTACTTATTCTATAACAAGGTCCAAAAAGTTTTTTTTTTTTTGAAGAGGATCGAGAAGAAAGATGAAGAGGCGGGCTTCGAAGAAGGGACTTGTATTGTTATATTCTCCTCATATGTTTGTTATGTTTATCCATGTACTACAAATGGGTTTTTCTGAGGCTCTCTCACAGGTCTGTCCACTTCGCGTAGCGCCTTGTGGTCTAGCCCTGCGATGTCCACGTCCCAAACATCATCCATGTGTAGGTCCCTGTCCATTGCTATAATATAATATCAATTCTGGTGGTTAAAAGGAAGGAAGGAAGAAAAGAAGAGAAATTTTTTCTACCCTTTCCCTCCTTAATTTTTCAACACTATTATTTAGCCACATGCTGTCATGGTCCCCACTTTGTAGCTAAGTAAATCCTTTGCTCCTTACATTTTTTATTGCATTTTTAGTTTCCCTCATTTCTTTATTATCTCTTGTACAAATCTCTAACTGGAGGGTAGATCAAGAAAGCACGTTAGGTACCAACCAATTCCCCACTGTCATCACCATTAAATTGACATTCCAATACAATCCCATTGAAATCCGACCTAAATGGATATATGACAAAGCAGATTGGGAGTCTTTACATAAAAAAACACTAACCGTAATAAACATCAATGAAATTTAACATAATGACGTTAACACCTTAAATGATAATATCCTTAAATGTATACTAGAAGCAGCCAAGCTGAGTATACCAAAAAACGAAATATCAAAAGCTAACCAAACAGTACCCTTGTGGAATGATGAATGTAAAGCAGCCCTTAGGGCAAAAACTGCCTTAACAAAAATTAAAAACTAGGAACTCTGGAGATTTTATAAACTATAAATAGAAAGAGAAAGAACTTAAGCACATATTATAAATTCTAATGAAAGTTCCTGGCAACAATTCTGCTCCCAACTGGATCTAAATACCAACTCAAAACAAATCTGGGACAAAATTAAAGCTATTCGGAGGAGAACAGTCAGCCTAATCCCCAAAATAAGAGGTACTGCAAACAATTAACAAAAGAAAAACACATTAGCCAAACATTTCTCAGACAAGAGCAATAATCTAAACTACACCAAAACAATTCCAGGAACACCGGGAAAATATAAGAAAAAAATACCATAAGCACAAATTCCAAGATCTAGGGACTAAAGAATCAAAACTCAATACGGATATTACCACGCATGAATGGGAAATAACTTTAGGGTATAAAACACAAAAAAGAAACATGGCCTGGTAAGGATCAAATTGGTTGCATACTATATAAAAATCTACCAGCTAACTTTTAAGAAATAATTAAACAGCTACTAAGTCAAATATTGAATAGTGTGGTAATTCTCGAGACTTGGAAACAGGCTATTATAATACCAATCACTAAACCGGGTAAAGACCAAAATGGCATGACCTCATACAGATCTATCTCCCTAAACAAAAACATATGTAAACTTATGAAAACAATAATGGCCAACAAATTAAAATAACATCTGGAAACCATCAATATACTTTCGGAAACGCAAAATTGGCTTTCGAAACAAGCGATCCACCACTGACCAGCTGCTAAGGCTAGAAGCAGGTCATTAAATTAGCTTTCAACGCCAAAAGGCAATTGCACAGAAACCTTATAGCGATTTTCCTTGATCTAGAAAAGGCATTTGACCATGTTCGGACGAAAGGTCTAATAGCTAAACTTTTCCCCTTCGGTATTACTGGACGCATGTTCAATCAGATTGGAAACTTTCTGACAGGTCGAAAAATAACAGTTAATGTAGGAGACGAGAATCCCGTAGAAAATGGCACCGCACAAGGAAGTGTACTCAGTCCAATACTTTTCAACCTCATGATATACCACCTGGACAAAAATCTCACTTCTAAAAATATGAACATCTCACAATTTGCTGATGATAAAAACAGGAAATCCATAAGAGCGAAACTGGACTATGTTTGTCTGGTATATAACTCAGCCAAGTAGTCACTACTAAAAAAACTAGATGCATCTCAAAGAAAAGCGTTGGCTATCTGTATTAGCACACTACCATCAACCTCACTTGCCTAACTCAATATACTCACTAGAGACCTGCCATTAAGGCTGAGAAGGCAAGAATTGATGCTAAGATATTCAATACGACTCTTAACACATCCCTACACGCATCCCAGAAGATTGGCTATAACTAAATACAACAAAATATTTAGTAGTACCCTTGTACCAAACTTACCCGGTTGAAAACTAATACTTAAAATGAGGAAAGAAATACCAGTACTAGAATAACTGGAGGAATATATGAAAAATCCCTGACCTAACACCTTGGGAAAACTCAAAACCAATGATAAACATTAAAGCCACCGAATACTGAAACAAATTGGCACAAGAGCTACGACTAAAGGCAAATATTACAGAAGATATACTTGACAACTACTTTAGACTTGTGAAAATCGACACTGACGGTTCTAAATCACCTGACCCACCCAAAACAGCAGCTTCAGTGGTAATCCCAAAACTCAGAAATTGGAGTCATATTACCTGACCACTGCTCCAAATACACTATGAAATTTGGGTCATAAACGAATCCCTACGCTGGGTCTTAGTAACTAATATCACTAAAGCGCTACCCATTATTCAATCAAAACAAATAACACTAAAACAGGAACAATGTTTCTTGCCAATGCTTCCTACTTGCAAAAGAAATATCCTCCAGAAACCTGCTTGTGGAATTTGTATGGATACCACAGCATAAAGGAATCACTGACAATGAACAAGCAGACACTAGCTAAAAATAAACAAAAGACCTTAACCAGGCCCCAATTAAATACGGTATCATCAAAACACAAAGTATAGCCAAAACATATATAAACAACAAATGGCAGAGCTACTGGGACGCTACCAATAAGGGCAGGAAACTATACACCACATTTAAGGAAGTGGACAGGTCCATAAAACTGCTACAAATTAACAGCATTAACCAAAAACAATATAAACACCATAAGAACAGGAAAAACAAACCTAGCTGGCAGTTTTGGTAAATATTTAGGGCCGAAACCAGCTAATATAAACTGTTACCACTGCAGCACCATAGAATACCTCAAACACATTTTCAATGACTGTTTTCAACAACAGATGGACAGAATAACATTCCGAAGGGCACAAAAAGAAATTAAACCTCAATAAGATACCCAGAGTTACTAGATGGTAACAACAATAATCTAAACTCAACATATAGGATCATCATCAAATATCAAAACAAATCAGGCCTCAAAAAGTAACTCTAAAATGCCCAACTAAAATATACTGTAAAATACCCCTTCTATCATATATGAAAAGTTGTATTAGAACGACCTGTACCCATAGCATAGACTCTGCCCAAACCAAAATAAAATCACACGCGCGAAATCGTTAAACTCTAGATTAAAAATAAAATTAACTGTTAAAAGTACCACCAACTAACCTAAATCGAAATGTATAAGTACTCAAAAGAAATATTAAAATGCCCAATTACGGTAAATGACCTGTCAGGTACACATCACCGCGCTCAAATAATAATATAGTGCGGGTGGCAAAATACTGGATAGGAGTCTATGAAAAGTCAAATAGAACGAACCTGTACACACAGCATAAACACCTGTACAACCCGAAATAAAAGCCACACGCATATAATGACTAAAGTAGAAACACAAATAACTATAAGATGGATCAACAACTAAAACAACCTCAAAAAATAAATATACAGCTTTAATATTATTATAAACATTACCCAAACTTTTTCTTTTTTTTACTTCCACTTTTTGCCCTTTCTCTAGCTAACACGCCCATAACACCTAACCAACCGAATGATGACAGTCACCCAAATATAAATAGGGAGGTCGAAAACAGGACCAACAATGCACAAGGGGGGGCATAATTAGGGTAGAGGATTACTGTAGGGACCCAAATATAAGGTGGTCCAATGCCCAATGGCCATCCGGCCCCACTGCACAAGGCGGCAAATAACTACTCCAAACCAAACAATCAACCCCAAACAACCAAGGTAAAGTATCCTATGTCCAAACGGCCTCTAAAACTAGAGCACCCAGTAAGACCCCAAAATTATCTCAGATAAGGTGATCTAAGCCCAGGACCATCTGGGTCAGTCACACAAGGTGACAGCTAATGGTATTCATCTGCCTGTCATCCAATGTTCTCTTGTTAATACATCATATCCTAACCTCATCAAAACAGCACATGGTTTCAAAAAATTCAAAACTGCTAGTTTGAGTGGATCAACGCCTAGAGAATGCCTCGAACACCGCCGAGCGGCACGGTGTCGCCATTCATGAACCACTCCACACTTCTCCTCCCCTCAACCGAACAGTAATTAGCGTGCAATGAGTGCACCAATAACAACTCGCCGACAATCAAAACGTGAGTGATGGTACGTAACTCCAACTGAGCTGAACTGAATAACATGAGTGTGTGATGGGACTATTCCCCCACTCATGTAGGCCTAAGATTCAGGCAGCTTGGAACTTATAGTTCTGCTGCCTGACGTCAAAATTAACAGTACTCATTGAGTACATTAACGCCTGTGGAATGTGGCACAATTCCATTCCTCAAGGAAAATTAACATCATGCGGTGCATGAATTAACAACTGGCATATGCACTTTTGTGCGCACGCTTTTATAATTCAAATATTTAGTTACTGGGGCACCATACCACAGACATGCAGCATCATATCCCAGCTAGCCACATTATCCTGACACCAGGCCAACCATTCCTAACACTAACCTCATAAAGATGCTAGTACCATTTTATAAGTCTTTTGTATGACTCAGCCGGGGTTCGAACCCTCGACCTCACAAATCCAAGGCAGACGTTCTAACCACTAGGAATTACCCACACCAGAGAGAGAGAGAGAGAGAGAGAGAGAGAGAGAGAGAGAGAGAGAGAGAGAGAGAGAGAGAGAGAGAGAGAGAGAGAGAGAGGATTCAATGCAATTTTAAGAAACTTTATTTCTTCTTCTCCCAGAAAGTACTTAATGTGGGTTAAGATACTGTGCAAAACAACTGGAGAGATTGATCCTGAACGAAGTCATGACTAAGCAAACGGATTCACCACTTTACAGAAATCACATAGCATTTCTTTGATGCACGATAAAACAGTTTTGATTTGGGAAGTACCCACAATTACCGATTACATAGCAAAGGAAGTATGTTTACTAAGGTACTAATGAAAATGAAGATATCCCCAAGTTCATATCTATTTCGTGTCTGATAATCAAGTGAACGTTCTAAACAATCATATAAAATAGATTTTCTTGTAGGCTTATATAAAAGGCCTCCACGTGGCGAAGCGCTACAAAGCTATAATTGACAATAGTTTCATACGATGATAGTTTGTGGAGTGACTAATTGTTGTGAAATATTCTGATTGAGACTGAGTTCATCAAATTTGTTGACAACACTGTTAATATCTGCCCAGCATTTGTGTGGAACAATACGTACAGCAGAAAGTGCTTATTCAATGATAAAGATAAACCCAGAGGATAAACCAAATAAGTGGTCAGAGTTACCAGATGAATTGTATCAAGGAACTGATGATACGTTGCATCTAATTGACGCTCTCGAGAATCTTGATGACGTGAACAAAAAAAAAAAACCCGACTAATTTAACCGAATATGCTTGCAGTTCATTTTGATATATCGGCGAGCTGATCATTCAGATGTACTACTGTCTAGTCAAAGATTTCAAGTGGAATCATCTTGTTAGGCACACGTTTACGATCAATAACACAGCGGTAACCGCACTTAAGGAGAATAACTATTACCAGAAAAAAATAAAATTAAAGGAAAACTTTTAGATAATCCGAGACTCTTGTATACTTTACAATTGGGGGTTTCGACAGGTGTATAATGTGTTCATTACCAACCTCAAAACCTTGATTAATATACATAGCCAGGCCAGGTATTAATTTTGTTCCCAGAAAGCACACCTAAGTACATTGTCTTTTCTTCTTCTTCCTATACCACAGTTCTAACATTGATTTCAGTCGTTTTAAAAGCTTGTGATTTCGAGAACTATGGGCAGGTTTTATTGCTTTTATTGGGGGGTTTAAAATGGCATGCGTGGGCATAATGGATTTTAAATTATGTTAAGAAAAGTCAGTTAACATTAATATACCAAATTTAATAACAAAACCTTGAAATAATAATAATAATAATGATGATAATAATAATAATAATAATAATAATAATAATAATAATAATAATAATAATTATTATTATTATTATTATTATTATTATTATTATTATTATTATTATTATTATTATTATTATTATTATTATTATTATTATTATTATTATTATTATTATTATTATAAATTAATATTCCCCATAATTCATATGGTTGGAATAATGTTATAAACACATTGTACTTTTAAAATTTGATTATGGAGAATTCACTACAAGATTATATCTATGCCACAGCATTATGTTGCTATACCATTATTCCTTTAATTCAAATTACGTGCGAAAATTCGAAAAGGGTGGGTGCCATGAAATACAATTTATAGTCATAACTAGCACAATATAGGAACATATCTTCACTTGTTAAGTATTTGATATCCCAATATTTCCATATGAAAGGATCTCCATAGCTATTAAATAATGCCTCCCAGATTCATAACGAGCACGTAATGATGACTTAAAACGTCTTACTGGTGTTCAATCATCAAATTATTAGAATAGATATTATGGATGCTGTCATATAAATGTTATCAACGTCAACGATCTTTGAAGAGCCTATAATCCATATTAGTTAAGGTATATTGTATGAGAGTTATCTATAATTTGACATAACTAAAATGTCTGAAATAAGGCTCTGACATTGTTTTCTGACCTTCACCTCTAAGTAACAACAGGAACGTATCACATAACGTAATTTAAAACATTTGACAATATGAAAAGTAAAATACACTGAGATTTCAAGAACACCTATATAACTATGCCTAATATGTCTCTTGTACCTTTATATAAACTTTTCGGCAGTCTCTTAATTAATCCTTTAAATGAGAAATTCTGAGAAATACAGGATTCCAGTGAAGTTTACTGCACACATACAGTATAGAATAAATAGTCCTAATTACAATGTGTTAATTACAAGTATGTGGTCTTTCGGAGGCCAGAGTGACTGTTCCCTGAGTTGCTATCTTTCTACAAAATATCAGGTTTAAAGGAGAAAATAGGCACACCTTACCACTGACTGTGATTTTAACCACGAGTACGGGGCGTTTTCTGAACGTAATTTAGGCATATTCTGCCGGTAGTCCTTTTTGTCAACAAAGCCTACGATTGCGCATAAGGCGCTATTTGGAACAGTAATTGATCTTCAAGATTCCAAAAATTATACTTAATTGGCTATACAACAGGTTCAAACGATAATTATAAAGCTTTCAGATCCACTAAATAGAGAACTGTAGGCACTTTCTTTTCTGACTGCTTTTTGTAGAATTAACATGGGATGAACATACAAGGGAGACATACTGTTCCACTCTGAGTAGCATTGTCTGGTGCCAGCTACACGTTTTCTGCACGTAATGGATGCCACTGTAGATAATCACGTAAAAGTCGACATTAAAGTGCCGTTAATTGCTATGTACATAGTACAAAACAGATAATAAGCGCAGCAGTTTTGCAATAACTGTCTTAGCTCTCGTGTAAAGGTGTGAAATGAAGATAGGGAAACGTTTGCATCGCTAACAAAAAGACACTCAAATACTAAAATTGTGAGCGCGTAATTGCTAAAGTTGTAATTTAAACATTTTTGCCTAGTATTTTAAATATATATATAGCTGCCTTATTTTAATGAATATTCTTCAACGATTGTCTTTTGAAACATTAAACGAACATATCTAATTTCCAAAATATCATCTAAAACCATTTCAAGTCATCTAAAAAGAAATAGCGTGCGAAATCCATCACAAAATATCTCATTTGTTTCAGTTTATATCCAAATGGTCCACTGCAAAATAATTATGAAACAAGTCTTCTTGCAGAATATATAACTGGTGTATTTCATTTGGTGTTACTCTTCAGTAAGCCAGAACGTATTATATTTTACATCATTATAACTTTAAATATAGAAATGAAATTATATAACCATGAATTAAATAATACTACAAACAATAATACTCCAACCTTCATCATGATCATCAAGTAATGACAATAAGTGTTTTTAGTAGTAGTAGTAGTAGTAGTAGTAGTAGTAGTAGTAGTAGCAGCAGCAGTAGAAGTAGTAGTTTTAATATTGTTTTTGCTAAAATATAATATACCAAATTCTAAATGCAAAAAAGTGGATACAAGTTTTTTGAACATATTTTTTATAGAAAATTATGACTTGGAATTTACTAGAACGAAAACAAATGGCTAATGATGAACCTTTCATAAAACTATACACAATACGAAATCTGAATAAGCCAAAGTGAAGAGTCATTTTATACATAATACGAAATCCTTTTATACATATTACGAAATTTGAATAATTCAAATCGAAAAGTCCTTTTAATAGGCATGGTGTTTGTTAAAGGAAATATCATTCGAAATGATGAAAAGCAAAGAAATTGATAAAATATGAGAATAAATACAAGCAAGAAGATAAATAAATCTTATATTGCAGAAACATTTTTGACGATAATTATTCAATAAATAGAGAAAATAAAGCGAGAAGAACAAGAAGCGCTACCGAAAGTAAAAGTGCTATATTCCAGAGCGAGCCTTTGAAGGACCAATGATTGATCATTGTCGAAATAGTAGCTGATGTTCACAGCTGATCATGAAAAGCGGAAGTAAACTTTTGAAAAAAGATTCCCTTAATAAATACATATTTACAATGCTTAAGCAGATTGTTTGCTTTATATGGAAGCTTTATATCACCAGACAAGAAAATATTTGAAGTTTCATTACCATACGATCCAAGGGACAAAAAAATTTGAAGCTCCGTTCTTGGTAATATTAACAGGAGAAAAGGGAGTGTTCCATACTTTCTACAAGCCGGCATCTTCATAGAGGTAATCTAGAAGTATTCCCTTTAAAAGGCAGTGTTGATTATGTGAGCTTCAATTGGTCCTGAGGCGAGCATGAACTTTCATTTTGATTCAATATAAATGCCTGGGAACATGTGTGTCATTATAATTGCAAGCATTTTTGTTAATAAAGTCGCATAGGCAAGTCTCGAGATTATCTCTCCATTCTTGAATGACTGAATAAAGAAATCAGTAGTAGTGTAGACTTGTTCTAGATTGTATTAACTGTTTGCATTGCGTAAGTAACAGGGAGCATTATGACTAACAGATGGTATTGAAGTGTAGTCCTTGTCTTTGTCGTCTCAATTTAGGACTTTTCCATCCAATTGTTTGATGTAAAACTTCAACATATACTAGTGTTGATGTTACCTTCAATATTCTGGTTACTTCAAATCGTATTTATTTTCAAGTTTACTTTCCTCTGGTTGTCACAAACAACTTTAACATTTTTCAAAATAGTTCGGCGGTTACTAAACCGTTTTGTTGATGGCATGGAATAAAATATATTCTTTGAGACTGATGAAATCGGTAGGGTCAGACACCCAATCTTTGGACTGACCATCAATATTTGGATGACCACCAATCTTCATAAGACGCAGTGATTGATCTCAGATTTTGCTCAAATTTGTTAGCATGAAGCTGTTTGGCTTCTCATATCTTGGAGATTGTTTGTGTTCTGCAAAAGACAAATAGGAGATGGGTTGGATTGATATTCTCTATATATGTGCCACAAGAGGAAAACAGTAAGGAATTATATTAAACTGATGTTAAAGAATGAAAGGTTATTACAATGTTGATGGAAATCATAATAAAGAAAATATATTTGATAGTAATGTTGTGATGACAATATTTATAATATTAAGCGTGTGTCATAGGTGCTCTTTCTGAGTTTTGAAGGCAATCGCTAAGTCAATTTGTGCGAAAATAAAGTATGATCTATTGAACCTTGATCAAGGAAGTAGAAACAAAAACAATACAATGTACAATTTAGTTCCGTGGCAAACGATTAGATCACAAACTTTCGGCTGAAATTTCTAATTATATGCTAATAAATGCTCCTCTATACGAGAATCAATAAAGTACATTTAGAGATTCAAAATGGAAATTTGCAATTAATCAGAGTGCCCAAGAAATATTTAAATAAATCCCCATCTTGCAATAAACACATTTTCACATTGTAAAAACTGCATCTCCACATTGTACAAAACTGATCATTTTGCTACAAAGTAGACAACATAAACATATATTATCAATTAATAGGTCAATTGACAAGACACAAATAATAGGTACTAAATTATATTTGGCGATAAATATTACACAAAGATAGTATTTATAAGTCAAATTTTTCTACACGTTTTTCAAACTTATAGCTGATATAAACATTTTGTGCCAGTAAGTTATAAGATGCCTCTCCAGCAGAGTATCGCCCATCATTTGATAAAAATTGGCCTTAAACCCACAGGAACAACGACCATTTTGGTATATATAAAACATTTGTACAATAATGGTTCGAATGGCTCCTTGGTTATTGAGTCAATAGTATCAATACTATCAACGAACCTATCGACCTAAATAGATCAAAATATTTTAATATTTTTAACAAAAAAAATTGGCACGAATTTAATTTTTACATATTTTTATATTTAGATTTATTGATCAGATTTTAGAGTGTTTTCTGTTCTTAGAAATACATTGTACTAATTCTCAAAAACCTTGATATTGTAAAAACCAACGATTTCATTAGCATCAAGCAGAATTGGCAATACTAGACCATAGAAGATTTGTGGATGTAAGTAATATGGAATATGTAAGTTACTCACTCTTGTGCGGAACATATGCATTGGTTTTGGACATGTTAAACATTATGTCTCATACTTTTTATAAATATGCGGTTTTCGAAAAAGCAACGAAAAAACGAGAAATTTATTCTGAATTCATTAACTATGTTTAATTCATTTTGTCACAAAGCATGAAAGCTTAACAATCTCTGTTTCAGACACAAGTAATTGTGAGTTTCATACACCAGTGATTTTCAGTTTCATACACCAGTAACTGTGAGTTTGGTGTAAACATGGCATAGGTTAAGCTTCTTTGATACAGAAAACACTGAAAAGGCGTTTTATGTCCGCTCTAAAGTGTATGTATCCTCTTTGAAGATAATATTATCGTCTGCATCATATACAATATCATCATGACCAGTAGATTCAACGTTCATTCCAGTACACTTACATTGGTACAAAAGCCTTTCAAGATCATTGAAAAAATAATGAGAATATAAATTATGAGATGTTTCAACTTCTGTTAACTAGCAAAGGTCATAAAAAGGTTATTGTTAGCCGGATTGCATACATTACGCAAAACTAACCGCCTTAGTGTAAGTAGTTAACAGTCATGCACATTGTTCCACATATCATTGTTGAGGAATATTATCCGAAACCAATCCCGCCAAACTTCCAGAAAAGACTTACCAAAATCGATAAAAGGATGGAAAAGATTTTTATTTTTTTTTAAAAAAAACTTAATATCTAGGCCAATACAAATACTCCTTTATTCAGTATCCGGCTGTACATCTTGCTTGATTTTCATCTTAAATTTTGTGTTCACTATTAAACATTTAAGCCGAGGAGTCAAGACATAATTAAAACGTTTGTCTAAACAATGTACAGTTGTAAAAGGGCGGTAAGCCTCGGTCTAAAGAAGATGTTTCCTAATCGCATTTAGTAAATTCGCAAAGAATTTTAAAACATTCTATTATCAGTTCATTATTTGCTTCAAACTTCTGATAATTTACCAAACATCTTTAGACGTGTTTCTAGTTAGGAGGTTGTATTTATTGATGGTGTGTTTCATGATCTGCTTATAAGACTTACTTCAGAGATAAAAACCATTTTAGTGTCATGTGCCATTGTTATTCACTATTAATACTGATTATCTATTTGTACTGCCATCAAATCAAGGCAATTTCTTGCAATAAACAATCCGTTTAAACCAGTTGAAATAATAAGATAATTACTATTCACAAGGGTTTGTAATCTTTTTTGTTAGCTGAATTAGTCAAAGGTAACCTTAACTAGTAAATAAGATCAGGCCCACTTCCAAAACATGTATGCCAACTCCATTGATTAAAGAAGAAAGTGCCTACACAATTGGAAATTGTTGCAGTGTCTGTTGAAAAGTTTAATTTACGGCAAAATTGTATCACCTACGTATAGAATCCAAAACGTCGTCAATATCATTATTCCGAATCTATTCGAGGATAAAATCACCTATTTTACAAGATGTAACACATCAAGACCATATTCAAGCAAGTAAATGTCATTCAGATTCTTCGTTTGGAGAATAGTCCTATAACCTGTCTGGGATTCAATGTCCCAAGTCATAATTAATCAATTAAAGATTTCGTTTTGTCAAGTACACTCCATCTAATCATAACATAAAATCGAATAATGAAGATTTACTCTGTCAGAAGGGTGTCACTTTCAGACAGCAGTAACATAATTATCAATCAATAGCGATGCTTAATTTTCTATATTGGTAACATTAGGATACAAATTGGTGCAAATCAAATTTCTTTACAAACCTCAATTCACACAGGTAAGGTGACGGACACCTTGACGTTGTGCATGGTTAGTCTTATCTAGTCATAAAGCGTCGGAAAAGTGAGACAGATTATGGCGTCTATTTGGCTCATCCTTACTTATAAGTACATTCATGTGATATTGAACGTACAAAGAATAATATCGATTAAGACATTTAATGTTTAACTTTATATACAGAAATTAAACAAATAGGTCTTTAAATCAAATTGAACGTTGATCTTTTCTTTAAGCATAGCTGCTTTAAAACTATTTTGTAGAAATATAATCCAGGTACCCTTGACCTACTTGTATGTTTTCATTGTAATCTCATTTGTAGAGTCTGCTTGTGTGTGTGGTGTGTGTGTGTGTATGTGTATATGTGTAAAGATTCAAAAGGAGAAGAATTTTGTTGTTGCTTTAGTTGAGAAACTGATCAACCATTTTAAGGTTTGATCTGAAATTTCCTTGCCACGCTGGGGAAATTTTACTTATATTTACATTTAATTTTAGAAGATATTGCATCTCATCATGTTGAGAATGGAAATCTTTGTTTTAAAGACCCTAAACAATATATACACATTTGTTATAAAATATCCTCTTTAAACAGAAAGATTAAATTGCTTGTAAATTGGAAGAAAGTTGTATCAATCTTCAATTCTCCTGTGGATTTAAAGTATGGACTGCATCAGCTGTGTATTCTCCGCCAAGCAACCGATACCATTTTCATACCAAAGTTGAAAGAAAGCATTCTGACATGAATGTCTTTCAATGTTATACAAACAATATTAATAAGCCACAAAACATGTCTGCCACTACAAAGGGTAAGAACACTTAAAAACGATTTCTTCTTAATATTTCCTACTGTGATCAAATTTATCAGAAAGGAATCTAGAATGAAGGGCTTTTATTTATATCTAAATAAAGATTTTCTGCAATGCAATGTACAGAAGTTAGTTATTGACTACAAAAAAACGATGTTTAGAAGATTCCATTCTAGAACCATATGTGCAGAATTTGACACCTTCTATCAATGACATCGTGATACGATGCATTTTAAAAATTTAAAAATAACGCTATCCACCAACAAATACAGTCACTTCTTCGATGAAAAGTACATTTTGTCAAGATCCTTAATACAATCGGAGAAACGTTACCAGAAAGCATTCTAGCATGTGGGAATGTAAAATGAATAGGTTTTATCTACCGCTACAAAAGACATGATAGAAATGCAACGAATTCTGCTTAAAAACCATTGAACAAAATTTGACCTAATCTGAAAGAAAGCAACAACCATATTCCTTCATCTTCAAGTAAGCTTGCTGTTAGTAAAATAGAAATAACTTTAAACAACTTCTTCCAACGAACCAATTCTGAGAAATTGAACAAAATTATCCAACTTAATTTGGCTGGCATAAAGGCATATAGGTTGTGAAAATGATACCAGTCTGCCATCCAGTTTTACTTCTACTATAAAAAAATGCAAAACGCTTTTAATGACGTTTGTTTAAAAGTCCTTCGAACAGAATGTAACCAAATTTACCGTAATAAAATAAATTAAATACGACGTCCTCAACAAAAGTATGATGTAACTGAAATTTTGCAGGAAAGATTTTTGTATTATAGACATTTCAAGTTTGCATGAAAGATGCGTGAAATAACGTCCCCAAAACAGCTGTAAGAAACCAGCACCACCTCAGTTGAATCTAAAAACCAAACATACAAATTCAAAATTAAACTACGTCTCAGACCTGCAATCTCATAAAACGAAATCCACCGAAATGCTGAAAGAAGATCATGGCTTAAATTAGATATTAGGATTTTGTCTTATAAGATACTAGATTTTACAGCTTTAAAAACGTCAAAGCAGCGCACCATATGCAAATAATTTGGTATTTACGGTATTATCTACGATACAGTGACAATGTAATTATACAGAGTAGCTAAATGTTTTCATTCATTAGCTTGGATTTGGTCCTTTATTCCATGTAACATTTGAACATGCGCAATAAACATGACAAAAACCTTTGTTCAAGTTATTCGTCTCAAAACCATTAAATTAAAGACTGTTTTGATTTTACCAGGATTTGACAAAACGTCTGTACGAGTATATTAATTATTAATAATTTGCAACTAATTAGATTATGCAACCATAATTATTTATATTTGTAAAGTTCTACATAATTTAAGCGATAATGTTTAATTTGTGCTTGCACCTTGTTGAATATTGAATAAATTTAATTTATGTCTCTTTTATGTCATGAGAAGAAAGCTGTCTCCTTCTGCAGGAATGTATTAATTTACCAACAATGCAAAATAACTTGTGTCAATAAAAGATGAACAAATTTACATCGAGAGAGTGTAATCACGAAACAAATATTTCAAAGACATAACTATTTTTATGCTGTATTTTTCTGTAATGAAAAGCATTTTGATTTTGGATACATGTGTGACCATCGAAATATATTTGGAACAATGTTCATATTATTTAAAATGCCAAAATCATTTTTCTGATTCACTGAAGCTTAAAGCTACGTAAATTTACCGTCATTGTTAGAAATATTTTTTTTGCATCATTATTCAGCTGGAAGAAGTATGCAAATTAGTCACTCTATTCTAACCAGGTATAAAGTTAGTAAGAACTGCATTCCTATAAATACACTAATTTGCATTTTTGCTGCTGGAATAAACATGCAGTATAATGTGAATCAAGTTCGCTCTGATCTGCATTGGTTTGATTATAAAAATGGCATACACATCAAAACGCTAATTACTTTGACTACCAAACTAACCAATATACAGGATTATATAAAAGCAACGCGGTGCTGTGTACATAATAATGGCTATTTTCTTGATATTATCACAACTGGACTGTTTGAGATATAATATATCTCTATTCCGTCCAAATCTGAGTCAACGTTAAATATAATAACTTTTTCGTTGAATTTTTTTTGGAACAGTATTCTAATACCTTTCCAAGAAATTTCCAGATAATAATAATAGTTTAGATATTTGTTTACGAACCAAAACTTACAATTGCTTGTACAAATTTCAGTTAATTCTGGAACCTAATTAAACATTACAAATAAAAGATAACATACCCCGCATTGCAAAATGGTTAATGAAACAATCCAACTAAACCTTACATATTACATATCTAACTGAACTTTACACAAGCAATTAAAGGAAAGAATGTCCATTTGCAAAGGTCAATGTCAATAATATGGAGGATTAATTGTCATCTGATAATGATGATATCAACTGATATGAAAAGGAAAATGGAGGAAATACGTACAGTTTGACAGTACAGATGCATTCTCTAAGATATGTTTTGGTGAATAAAGGTTAGACGAAGACAAAAAATACGTAACTAAATAGCAGGTATTTATAAATAGCAAAGGCCAAGCAAACAAAATAAAACCAGGAACAAAGATTAGTTAATCGAAATATTGTATAGCAGCACGTTTACTGAATTATTCAAGAAAGAAAATACCAAAGCACTTTTCCATTAGTCTAATCAAAATGCATCTATAATGGATGTGATTATGATTTCTAACGTAGCTTTAACAATTGTTCAGTCATATCGCTAAGATGTCTGCAGTGTGGCAGTTTGAAGTGATGTCTAGTACTGAGGCATCATGCCGCAGACATGTATCATGATGTCCCACCCAATCACATTATCCTGACACCAGGCCAACCAGTCTTAACAATAGCCTCCTAATGCTGAGCGTCAAGCGAGGCAGCTGTTAGTACCATTTATGTAAATTTTTGGTATGACTCGACCGGGGATCGATTCCACGACCTCCTGCATCTGAGGCGGTCACTCTAATCACTAGGCCATCGTATCATATCATTCAGAACATTGTAAATATTGTACTCAGAACGAAACAATAAAATGTATTGTTTAACCACACTGATGCATATTAATAGATATTCTTTAATTTTACGGAAGGAGACAAGAACTAAGAAGTGTGCGTGTGTGTGTGTGTGTGTGTGTGTAGAGAGAGAGAGAGAGAGAGATGCTAATTCTATCGAATAGCGAACTTTATCATTATTGTAAAAAAGAAAGATTTTACAGATTACTTTTGATATGAAATTAAGAAATGCACACAAAAAAGATTTCGTTGCAAATGACTAATAGTTTTTATATGTGAATTATAATTACAATATACAATCATAACAAATATTCAACAGCTTTCATTCAAGTACTCAATTGACTTTTATTGTTTTGACATACTGTTTTTTTCTGTAATTTGTTCTAGTTGTACTTTATAGGCTCCATTTTTGTGTTTTAGTTGCACATTTTACGGCTCCATTTGCGTCAAAAAATTAATAGATGAATTATTTTTGTAAATGCTAACCCATCAGCTGTTGCGCAGGCAAATGGTTACTGATTAATGTATATTTACAAAGAGAGCTCGTTGCCAAAAGGAAGTTAAATCAAAAGATAAATTCAAATCCGTAAAATATTGTACAAATGCTGACAATGACAAATTGATATCGGATACTGAAAGCAGAAGCACAAGAAGTGCCATAAAGTTCACATGTAATTGATGAATGGAGAAGCATGCATGCTTTGAGATTACGCCTGCCGTTGGTGCACAAATGTAAGCCTTTGCCCAGTTTCAAGACAAGGGTGATAATAATAAAGATAATGATCCATTCCACTTCCACCAGGACACACACACGCACGCACGCACGCACGCACACACTGTATGCTTGGTTATTGCATAATCTGATTGGATATGGGATACCCATCACATGGATATGGGATACCCATCACATGGATATGGGATACCTATCACATGGATATGGGATACCCATCACATGGATATGGGATACCCATCACATGAATATGGGATACCCATCACATGAATTTTACTAAAGGAAAAGTAGACTGCTTACCGTTTGATGATCAAATGACAAAATTAACCCTCGATGTAATGTAACCCTCGTGATACTGACGGACTATGTATCTTCTGAACAGTAGAATGATCTATATGGAGGATTAGGGTGTTTGGAATAGTGCCAAATCCTTATTGCTATCATTTAAAACCTAATTAAACCCAAAACCAATCCTTGAAAATATCCGTTTTAAAGCGCATGTAATTAATACAAAACCAAACCATGAAGGTGTATATAGATAAAAGAATAACAATACATTGCAAAATATTAGTTTGCTATTGATAGATCTTATTGGAACATAAGTACACCTGTGAAACCTTTCATTACTTTCACATTCAAAGTAATCATTATATTTGGAACCCATATGCATATCACACACCAGGCTGCAAATCATTACGGCACAGAATAATCCAGCATGCATAATATATCCATTCATATTATCATATTAAAATTCATGTAATTAATATAAAACCTGGCGGTCTTTTGTCCTACCCATGTCAGGTGGCGTCTGCCCTTTGTGGCTTTTATCCTTACACCATTGTTATCTGTTGTCGCTAATATAAGCAGATGTTGACATCGTGGCCTTTAAGAGCGAAATATATCCCCCCTTTTATGTCGGTCCTGGTTGATATGATACAAAAAATGCACTGTGGTCACTAACTTACAGCGAGATTTAAATTGTGATTCTATTGGCGATATTCTGGCGTGTGTATGTGATCTGAGCTAGTGTGCCATCACAGCAATTGCAAGTAACGATCAAACAGTGTTTTAGAGATCACAATTTTGAAATCCTTAGACTACCTTCTGAAATAAAACGGGTACTTTTGATACGACTGTTTTAATTTATTTCAGTTAGAATGATAATACAACATGTTCCGGTCGATAAACCGTTATTAAAATAATTTTGCCTCACCTTCATGCTATATGAAAAAGAAAAACAGTCGAATGTACATAATGTGATTGCGGTGACTTCTGTTTAATCTTAACTTCAATTATCTGCAGTAGATATTTTGGTAACAGCAATATTTTAGAGAAAGATTGTCCCTTAGTTATTATCCGTGTGAAACGTGCCTGCATTAAGTGCTGTTCAGGAGGGAAGTGCTGTGGGAATGCGTGCTTTAAGCCAAAAACTTATCTAATTGGTCAGATTATTTTTCGACTCTTTTTGTTTCTCACGCGCTGGTCACTCAGCGTTGGTTATTCGCCCTCTCTGCTGCTATAAATTAAACAGTTAGTGTAAATATTATCAATAATGAGTATTATTATTGTTGTAGGGTTTAACGCCATTATTCAGCACAAGATAGGCTATACATGGCGGCCAGTATTAATGGTGGAGGCAGAACCTTGGAAAACCCAGGGAAGAACCACCGACCCATGAGAAGCTACTGGCAGGCTTTCTCCTTACCCACGTAGGCCGAGTCTGGACTCGAACTCACGCAGAGAGAGGTGAGATGGCAGTGATCCGTAATGGTCAGCGCTTTAGACTACTCGGCCATTCGGGGCCCCAATAATGAGTATTGGAGAACCTCAATCAGCTAGGTTAGCTTGAGAGCGACTAGATACAATTAGAAAATAACTACCCGTCCGTAATTTAGTTAAAAAACAACTATAATCAAGTCAGAAGTCTCAGGAGAAATTTGCAGAAGGTGCAGAACAATTATTTAAGCCGATTGTTGAACCAACAAAGAAGATTGTTACCAACAGAGGAAACACAACTCTTGAAACATTACCTCTTGATATTGCTGGTCATATTCAAGCAGCTCATCCATCACCACAACCATCACAAGCACCACAACAAAAACTTAAACGACCAAGAACTAATATGATAGATAAATTTACGCCTGAAGGCATTGCTGCTATCATGGATCCAAAACAATTATTTGATACTGCCGTGTTTGGATATTATGAAAGAAAAAATATGTTAAAACCGGAACATGGTAAATCTCTAAGCTCTGCCAATTGGATCAAGGATATAAACCGCATTTCTACTGGTATCCCATGAAGATATTATAAATTTCAACAGATTTGATGAGACTACAAATAGACATATAGAAGTGAGGGGATAAAGTAAACTGCTATTACCATCACCACAAAGATCACCATGAGTACTACCACCACCACCAAAACAATTTGAATCACCATCACAACAACGATCTCAACAACTACAACAAAGCTACAACAACGACAGGAAACAATTAAACGATTAAAATCTCCACAACAACCATTCAAAATAACGGAGGAAGAATATCAAGACTCTCCAGGCGCTTCTGGAAGCGATCTTGGAAGAGGCTTTATTTCTAGTCTCAATAATGTCCTTGTTGATGTTGATCGACTAGAAATCCTCATTGGAGGAAAACGGGCTGTTAATAATTCATCAGAAATCAATATTGAAGCAGCTGATGTTTGCAAACGATTATGTACAGGTGGTATCATGGATGTTAATGTATATCGGTCCCTTATTAATGAAATTGCCGAGGACTACCACAGTGATAATATACAATTATTGATAAAATCACTTAACAATAAAATGATCGTACATAGTACTCAACCAGGACATAAAATAGTCAGGGTAATAAACCCTCGATTACCAGTATAGAAAACAACCTACGGAGATGGACTATGTTATGTTCTTCAGGGTTTGTTTAGAAGAATAATCCCAAAGGCAATACCGATTGCAAAGCAACTGGGAATGAAAGCTATTGATGTTGTTCGTGAAAAAGGCACCAGTCTCCTTGGTAATATTGCTAGAAAAGCATTCTCAGCAATCAAGGATAGATTAAACGATTAATACGCAGACCGCAAGCGGTCTGACTTCAGCCTGTAAAATTACCTAGGACTGTTAGTAAAATAATAAATCAAGCTGTTAATCAAAAACTATCAGAGTTGGTTGATGTAACAATGTCGAAAAGGCAAAAAATATAACCGCTGGTCTGATAGCAGGAAGTGGTCTTCGTGTTAGACGATAATAATTATATTAAAGATGTTTAGCGTATGTCTGATATCGCATTTGACATGGATGCACCAGTTCTCAAAGATGAGTCTGTGCGCTGTTATCGGTATTATTCTTATGACGCACAAGATCCAAATCAGCGTGGATGAATTGAACTACAGGTTCAGGATACAAGCATATATTTCTTACCCGCTGAGGCATTTATTGAGGTTGAAGGTCAAGTTTTAAATATCGCTAATCCTGCAGCAACAGAGGCATATGGAGCCGATGTTAGACTTGGTTTTGTTAATAATGGCATTATGACATTGTTTAATAGCGCTACGTACATGATTGACGGAAAAATTATTGAATCATTTCAGAAGGACATCGAAGTTTCCATAACGATACATGGCCTTGCAAGATACAGCTACGATTATTCAAGATCAGCCGGTCCATCAATGATGTTTGCCAAGGATACAACTGATTTTCTAGAAAGTAGAAACGTAACTACGGGTGACGTAAGAGCTGCTGATGCTCCACAGTATTATCAATGAATGAAAATTTTAACTTAGGATTTGCTGTACGTAAATCAATTTTAAAAGGTAATAGGAGAGCATTTTCGTGTCCAATTCCACTGTCACGTACATTAATAGCAGCTGCAGCTCCAGCTGTTGCAAAAGCAGCTGAGCTAGACGCTGTTGGAACTGCTGATGGAATGGTGTTAAAGAAAGGAACAAGTTAAGGAATAAAAACCTCAAAAAAAAAGGGAAAAGGTCTAAGACTTCTAGGTACCCAGCATTCGTGGTAAGGAAAAGGTCTTAGACTATGGAAAGTCGCTGGTGTATATAGGCTGTCCGTATTTAGCCATGTAAATTTAGAATACTTATAACATCTCTATTAACTAATAGATTTTTAGAACTGTATCTGTAATGTTAGATAAAGATTCTGAAGAAAAATTTACGCCGAATCATTGGATAAAAGTATGGCCTCAGCTAAATACTGAAGGAGTCTGGAATTTGTAACTAAGGCTCCTCAATTAATTACCTAGATAATAGCATAATCAATCAAATGAATCCGTCATTTATTGACGTTCAATGTCACAGATACAATCAGACGTATGTCAGTCTGAACTAAAAACTATCATTGACGATTACGCGGTGAATGTAAAAAAAATCGCAGACGTATGGTTGTTATTGATATAGTCGTTTACTCAGTTTCTGCTGTTATTGATAGAACCGGATTATTATTATCAACAATAACGATGACGGCGTCTGCGATTGTAACAATTATCGTTTTTACGGCAACAAGATGCGCAGGTATTTCAGCATCATCGCTAAGAAAATATATACACACGTGGGTGATAAATTAGGTGAGTACATTATGAAATTACACACAGCAACAGTCGCCTACTCTAAATTAGCTTCATATATTTCCTTTTATCTTGGTGATTATAAAATATCTGATGAGTTCGCAACAATAATGAGAATCTACGATGAAGCATTCACAATCGCTAGTCACAATAACCAAAGCGGAAAGATGGAGAATTAAATAATAACGGAAATAATGTCAGAATCGCGCAAACTATTGCAACAGATCATCACCAACACAACGCAGTAAAAAAACTACTATGATATCTGTAAGTTCGACCAATTCCGAATTTAGCGTTAACTTTCCAACTGCAATTTCAGGAAGTAAAATAGCATTAGCATTAGCACAGTTACTGATTTATCTTAGCTGGCCAAATATCAGGTCAAAACCATTCGGTGGATTACCAGCAAATAATTCACTGGTATTTACGAATAAGAATTTCAACGGGAAGTTATTAAATAGAACGGATTAATGATGAGTTCCAATACAGAATTAAATAGATTACATGAATAGAATCTAAAATAGCGATCACTGTATTCGAACCAACATATCAGCGGCGATTGAAAAAATTCTCCTAATTATGTTGTAGATATTTATCAAAGTTCAATCATATATGTGTTAGGATGGCCTGATGTTCCACTTAATTATAACGGAATTTCAGAACCAACTAAAAATGAGAGTAAAACAAGTGAAAGAAAGATTCGTTAAAGATCCAGAATATCGAGAAAGATATCAATGCAATTATATATAATTTGGATGTGATCCAAACGACGAAAGATATTACTTTACCAATTTTGACGGTAAATGGATACGCAAGATAATTAGAACAGCATTTGATGTCATCGAAGAAGCCAAGACACAGCTTGCTAGAGATATGGTTGATGATAGATTTTTTAAAAGATTTGTAAATACTCTTTAAGAAGTTTACTTATTTCATTATCACAACATTATGAAGATTGTGTAAACAATCATATAATATAAGCAAAAAAGCATTTAAATGGGATCGACTTAGGTTTTTACCTAATCTAATCAAAGTATTAAAAACAATGAAACTAATCTTGATAGAATCTTTAGAAAAGTTCAGAATCTAAGGAATTATTTCTTAATCATTATAAAATAACAGTAAACATTTATTATACCAGATTTAAGTAATGTTGAAATAAAGATAAATAACTGATCTTATTGAAGAGTATTATCCGGGAGTAATTGAATCATGCAGAAAAAGGGCCCCACCACCGGTTATACTAAAATATGATAACGACCCATTTAGCACCGGCCGTCATATATCGCCGGGCATTGTATATATAACATATTAACGATCGCAGTCAATCTAGTATGCGATGATATAGACGGTAGTCATCAAGTAGATCTTTCAAAGTTTAGTCATGTTCACCAAGGATACATATTATATGTATTCTCCCCACAAGTCCTACCCGGGTGGTTGATTGTATCAGAACCAATAAAGCCTGTGTACTTGCGTGTTCATAATCCGTTATTATCAAGAATAAACATCAAACTTACCAGAGCGGCAGAAGTCTAGATTTACAAAATGAAATTATAAGTATAAATCTGTATGCGAGATCATTATTTGTTTTATATCACAATGTGAAACAAAAAACATTCGACCCTATCATGCATAGTACTTGTCTATGTATCTCAGTGTCAATATCTGAAACCCCTTGAGAAAAAAAAACTGTTGATCATTTTAAAACTAATACAGGTCTCACTCTTGATGATACAAAATATCCCCCATATACTTGTTGATAGTGATAACAGTTGTTTGAGGTATCACATCATGTGTAGGTTAATATTTTGTTTGCATTATATTTCAAAAGCTACAGAGTATAATGCAGATCAAAATACATTTTTTACTAGGCAGAATATAAATAAATAAGTTGTTAATTTTCCCAGGGATATTGTTTAGCCATTACCACAGTAACTGTCCACAACTTTCATTATCATTTTTATTTTCACTTCCATATTCACAACGTTCCTTCAACTGTCTTGTAGAAAGTTCATTATCTTTTCCTGTTTGTATTTATGGGACCACTCTAACTTGATTTTGTGAATAGCGTTTGATAGAGGATCAAACAGCTTTACCTGACGATCAGTAACTGATGCCAACGATTGTAATATTGCTTGTTGCATAAATTGCATGAATTTGTAATCAGATGGTAGCGTGAAACTGTTCGTTTTTTGCGTTGTTGTAATGATTCCAAATCATATAGAATTCTTTTCAGGATTAAGATTATCAGATACTCTAATACCGTTATTTTGTAATTTTTAATCGCAGAAATGACAACATTGACAATTTCAAAATTCATTATATAATAAATATTTGATTAGTATAAAAATAAACAAAAAATAGACAAAGGGATCACATTCGATCTACCATTTCACGAGGTATATCAGATAAACCTAATTAGGTTACAAAGGTGTCCTTTCAGACATACCCCCAAAGGGACGTTTATTATATATATATATATATATATATATATATATATATATATATATATATATATATATATATATATATATATATATATATATATATATATATATATATATATAATTTATTGTTAAGTCCGACGATGATGCTTGGATCATCCGAGGCAAACGCGATTCCGTTAAAACGTTAGTGAATAATTTTGGCCTTTGTGAAAATTCCAAATCAGTAATACTGACTGGAATTGACACTATATATTATGAGCGAGTCTATCCAGTGATTTCGGTGGTGTACGTGCAATATTCGTTAAATGATAAACCTAACGTTGGGGATCTCAAACCTATGAAATTGTTAAGGAAAATTGTTTAGCTGTGCGAGTTATAGAACACTTCAGAAACGCGATACGGGGAAACGGTTAAACAGATTTAAGACGTAGAAAATAAATACATGGGCAAAACAGTTAAAGAAACCAGGGCGTCTTTTAGCGACGTTTTTGAGTTAGGAAGGAAGCTAAAATTCCCAATAAAGGTGAAGACGTTGACAGAAGCTTTTGACCAAACTGAAATAAGAATCCAGATTAGCTTCAATAGATATTATTGATTGTAACACACATGCATGGACTGTGGCAGTAACAATATTTCCACGAGATAGAACGGTTAAATTTGATAATGGTGATGTATTCGACGCTATCGGTTATATCAGTAAAAGTGACCTTGTTTCTGTTTGGCTGTTTCAAAGTTCGAAATGTGATCATTATGATCAGTTTGTAGTATAACGGTGACATTTATCGTACAGAATCTCTCCATGAGGAAATGAAAAATCTTGCGCAACGCCTTTTGTCTGATGATGTTGAACAATTACTACAAAATTGATTTACAGTTCCATCAGTCTCTGCTCACTCTGCTCAGGGTAGCAAATTTCTGGAAACCAACGCTACTGGGATTTCTTGAAGATGTTAAGAGGAGTTGTATCGACTACGACACGGTGGATTGTGCGATACTAAATATAATAACAATGACGTTATCTTAGTTAATATGGCAGCGTGTTATACTGGCAGTTTTCTTGGATACGGAGAATGTTCTGAATATTTTAAGAGATTTGGATATCCTACACACTAGATAACTAGAGTTGCGATAAACGGACCCTTACCAGATTTTGACTTAACCGGATTTGCCTGCATAGAGTCGTTCGAGTTGCACTCGGGTCTCCATCCTATTGTTTATGCGTGGTTTGGAAGACGTTTTCAAAACACTGTTGGGCTCCAATAGTATGCTATTTCAGTACATGATTGATGCTGAAGTTTTAGCATCTTTACGCGTAAGTGAAGCAATTATATCATGCCGCGTGCAGAAACAAGTTTGGTTGCCAGAACCTGACATATTTGATGCTAATCCTGAAGATGATATTGTTAAACATGGTGAGAATTTAGCAAAAGATCTCGGCAGAAACATAATCGGTAAATTTACACAAGGTAAATCACGTGATCATAAACTGAAGTGTACAAGATTAATTATGGACGATGCTGAATTACATTCTATAGTTGCTGATACGATGGAGTAAAACACATTTATAAGCCAATGTAATGCTTACTTATCAGAAGAAACAAAATTAGGTACGATATTTAGATATACTGATGGTGAGTCACCGCAGTTTACTCATTTAAAATCTTCGATGCAAGCGTATCTTTCGATAAATCTATTATCAATGATAGACAGATTTCCTTGTTACACAGTCAGAATCGCGACAGATTCATTTTAATTAAACGAAAAGTATACGGATTCTTTAAAACCGCTCTAGGTAATAATGAATGGGAACGTGGAGGATAAAACATGAATTGGGCAAGGTTTAAATTGCGGAAACATACTGCAAGAATAATAATCAAGTATCAAAGTCATCAGCACCATCCGTATATGATCATATGGCTAAACATAAGACTGTTTATCTTAATGGATGTGGTGGTTCAGATAAAACAACTCCTGCGATTAATATATTTATGAGTAATAATAAATATATAATTGTTTGGACACCTACACATAAACTTGTGAGAGAAATAAAAGAATGAGGAGTAAATTATGTACTTATAGTTTCTTCAGATGGAGATGGAGATGCATGGACTCCATCACGAATGGGTGAAATATACATTCCTAAAACTATTATCTGCGACAAGATATGCACAGTGTCGCTAGACGTATTAAAAATATTTATTGATTGGCTGTTACTAAAGAATACTGCTGTGATAATTGATGGAAATCCTGGTCAGCCCCCGCCTTTTACTGGATCGTCTCTACATTAGTGGTTGAAAACATTTGTAGATTATTATGAAGAAATAACTGATGACCATAGAGTTATTGATAAATCACTGCAAGAGTTTAAAAAGTTAATAAGACTACAATAAGATAAAATGCAGTGTGAAAAAAAATGCGTAAAGTAATTCCAGAAACGCTATGAATGATTTTTTGGACTTTAAGGAGACCTGATGATATGATAGTTGCGAGTAGAAAAATAGTTCGTGATGAACTGTAAAATAATTAATTACGATATATATGGAAAATTTTAAAATCTACTTGTACCTTCATGTTATCACCCAGTTGTTGAGAACACGTTAACATGGATAAATCGCCGTGGACGTTAGGATACGTTATAATGATTCACTCGTCACAAGGACTAACTATCGCTGATACTAGTATTTGGATCATTGATAATCATATGGAGTAGTCCAATTTAGTTTATTTCACAGTGTCTCGAGTCACAAGAATATCTCAAATGAAGCGGGTTATCATGGATTGCGTAATAACCGCTGAAATAAATAACAACGTCGATATCAATAAAAATTAGCGAGCTATAAGCAATGTGACAAAAAATAATCGCGATTTTGATATAGATGCTGAATTCATTATAACGCAATAATGTTGTGACAGTATTCAAGCAATAAACCAAGATAATTTACCATTGATAAAATTAATAATAGTCTTGGTCACACACGCGAAAATGTGAAGCTGACCTGTCTCTAATATAAGCCGGAGAGCTAGTTTATAAAAGTGTGCTTGGTGGTATTTGTGTATCCGCATGAGTTATTTGCAATTGTTCGCTGATAAAATCCACGCTGAGGAGCAGTTGAAACTAATATATGGATTGCAGGTCAATCTGTGGACCTTTCCACGATGGACATTTTGTGTGTGGTCACACTCCAGAGAGGATCAGTTGCTCTTTTTTGTCTCCTTCCAGTTCGCCAGGTTCATATAAAAATTTTACGGTGACATTGCCTAGTAATGGTTGATAAAAAGATTCACGTTTTATTGGCATATATGTTTGAGATTACATTAGAAGTTTTCATAGAAGTTGCACGAGTAATTGCCTTATTTTATGCAGCTATCACACTTGGTAACCTTGCAACCCATTCACGAGATCTATCCTTTGTCTTAAAGTCAGCGGATATTTCCTTCACATATTGATATCCGAATAACCGCTCAGCAAGTGTTCGATTAAATCGTGCAATGATTGCCTGATCAGAATGAATTTATGTGTGTCCTTGTCTGATTTTAACGTTGTGGTTGTTCATCAACAACGACAGTGCACCAAGAAATTCTTTACCAGGATCAGCCTGTAATAGTTGTGGCCATCGTAGACCACCCTGTGGTCCTGATCCTCGCTGGTAAAAATTTCGTTCAAACGTAGATATAACTTCAGATGCTGTTTTCTTTGATAATAATTCCGCTTGTTTATATCTTCTCGCAACGTCAACGACATTTTGCGCTTATTTATATGTGTATTGATGTCTGCCAATTTTAATGGTATAGTGTGGTACGAACAAGATATCCGCTTGGTGAACTTCATTAGGAATACTGACGTCGAAATGTGCGTATTGAATTTTATTTAGGTGGATGTAGATTTGTCATATTGTCTGTCTTGCTACCCATGCTACAGCAACATCAAGTGAAACTTTTGCTTCTTCAGCAAATTTACTAATCGTTGCTTTACCATTCCAATACCCTCTCGGGGAATAATAAACTGATTCCATTATAATAATCAATTGATTAGTTACCAGACCCTAGCATTGTTTTACCTTTCATGGCAGATTTTACTAAAAAAAATTAGTGAGTTTTTCTCAGAGATATTCATTAGGTATGGAATTTAACGCAAGAATCAATGTTACGTCTGCGAGATGTCGTTGTTGCAAATCTTTACTTTTATACGCGACATCACGAATGTGACACACTTGATCAAACTTATTTACTCGATGTTCTCCAGGTTTTGGTTGAACTTGCTTATCGAGTCTGAGATCGAGACGAGTTCCAGGACCACAATAATTATACCCAAATAGGTGTTTCTTACCGGAGTATTTAGCCCATGGAGCTCCTGGCAATTTCCCTAATGAAGCGGCTATATCACCACCACGCGTTATTTGCGACGCGGATATAAAATTGTATTTGCTTGTACCACATTGTACACACTTGCCTGTATTTTTGTTGTTAGCGTTGCCAATCCAACGGTGGGGGTTGCTGCTCTAAATCAAACACAAAACTCATATCATGGATACAATTGACTTTTCAGAGACACGAAAACAATAGCCAGTAAGGCACCATTCAGTATTACAAAGTTCTATCAGAATGATTATAATAGGCCCAACTGGGTCTGGTATGACATAATTATTCCTTAATCTGATAATATGTCGATTTTAAAGTACTTAAAGATTTTAATCAAAACGTGAAATTAAAGGCTTCATTGATTTTGTTGCCTATTTTGATGAAGCTCCATCCGTATATGACTTAGATGGATTCATTAATAACCTCGTACTATACCATGATGTAATGCTGGACAAACAATCCAATCCAGCTAGAATAATTTCTCGAGGTAGACATAAAAATACTGACATGATTTATGTTACTCAGAGATATACGCAGATACCTGAGGTGGTCTGAGACAACTGCTATATTTTGTTGTGTTTAATGGCGTAGATAATTATACTTTACAAAATATTTATTATAATTCTTGTTCAGGTGACATTGCCATGATTAAATTTAAAAATTTCTTTTCAAAAGCGCAAGCTATTCCGTTCGGATTTATAACGATAAACTTACATGATCCAAGATCAAGGCATCGTGTAGGTTTAGATAAAATCTTTGGTCCTTGATTTTTTACTTTATAGCAGCAGAGAGGTAGAATAACCAACGCTGAGTGAACAGCGCGTAAAATAACAAAGAGTCGAAAAATAATCTGACCAATTAGAGAAGATTTTGGCCTAAAGATCACCGACATTTTTTTCAGCCTCGCAGGAACCTTTATTTTTCAAAAATAAGGTCTCAGGTAAAGTGGTCTGTTCACCCTCTCTGCTACTTAAATCTCTATATAACATTAAGTACATACAATAGTATCTGATTCTTGTATGTGTTAAGGGTAGATAACTCCCTGTATTGGAATGACATGCACATGACATAGTATCTGATTCATCTACGTACTAAAGAGAAATTAATCCCTCTATTACGGAGCTAGGTTTACCCAATACGTACTAAGGAGAGATTAATCCTTAATTTAAAGAGATATGTATGCCCAATGACATGTTTCCTGTACGTACAAAGGATAGATAACTCGCTATATTATAGATCTAGTACATCCAATAGCACCTAATTCCCTTACGTACTGAAGATAGATAAATCAATATATTAAAGATGTGTGAAATCAACGGCATCTGATTTATCTATCCAATACCTACTAAGGATATATAAATCCCGGTATTATAGAGCTAGGTACACCCAATAGCATCCGATTCCTCTACGTATGAAAGAGATATATCCCACATTACAGAGCTAGGTACGTTCTCAGTTGATGGAATGATGATGATGTGTATTTATTCATTAGAAAGATTGCAAAATTAAATTTAGGTTGCCTATGGCTTTCAAGTCAGAATCATTTTGTTTGCGAATAAAGACATACAAAGTAACAGCATTGTCTACGTTGTTTCAGTACTCAGCCACAAAGGTTTGTTCTCTCAATTCAGTTTGATCTGTTTTCACTGAATGTTTTCATTTCTTTAAGCTAAGGTAATATCCTACCTTGTTTCGTCTTCTAAAGATCCATCTGGAGCAAATAACGTAAACAGAATGCTACATCTAGTGAATGCTACACTGTTGTTCGTCTAATCATTACTGCTAGAGTGGCATTCTCGTACACGTGCTTAGCTATTGATTTTGCTTTATTTATGAGTAAACATAATCTCATATATTATGTTTAAATGCTGAATTATTAGGTCTTATAATATATTGTATTCCAGTTATCAACTACTGTCCTGGTCGAAATAGGATCTTAAATGAGTAAGCAACACGTTGGTTTTATGCCCCTGAAATCACGACAAAATAAATATTTCATTAAGATACGATAATTACATAATGCATACTTAACACGATAAACCTCTTTTAACCAATGCCTGAGGTGTAGTTTCAATTTTATAAATGTCCAGAAACTCTTTTAATTTTCTTATTGCTATTCATCATCTCATATAATACAGATGTAACGTTTGGTTATTCAGGTAATTAATTTGAACAATTAATTAATTTTAAGGTAATTATTTGAACAATTTTGAAAATTGATAAAGTAATATTAAGCCTGCAACATTTTTATTTTTGTTATCAAATTCTCTTTTTTCTTTTATTGCTCTAATTTTATTAAACAACGCAATACCATAGATGCTTTGTTCAAATTATGTTCTGAATGTCTCAGTATGGAGTGGGGTGGGGTTGTTTAATTGTATTAATTAACGAATTTAATACGAGAATGATCTTATCCATTAGAGTTTGATTGCGTCTTTATTTGTACCTAGAATGTTCTTCCGAATTATTTAAATCCTTTCTCCTTCACTTCATCTTTTTGTCTATTTTGTCAAGAGTACTTGCACCGGGCCAACACTTTTAGCTAGTTATGTATCAGCATATTATATCCTACAAGTTTAACATTATGTATCAGCATATTATATCCTACAAGTTTAACATTGTGTATCAACATATTATATCCTACAAGTTTAACATTATGTATCAGCATATTATATCCTACAAGTTTAACATTATGTATCAGCATATTATATCCTACAAGTTTAACATTATGTATCAGCATATTATATCCTACAAGTTTAACATTATGTATCAGCATATTATATCCTACAAGTTTAACATTATGTATCAGCATATTATATCAAAAAATTTAAAATTTATGTATCAGCATATTATATCCTACAAGTTTAACATTGTGTATCAGCATATTATATCCTACAAGTTTAACATTATGTATCAGCATATTATATCCTACAAGTTTAACATTATGTATCAGCATATTATATCCTACAAGTTTAACATTGTGTATCAGCATATTATATCCTACAAGTTTAACATTATGTATCAGCATATTATATCCTACAAGTTTAACATTATGTATCAGCATATTATATCCTACAAGTTTAACATTATGTATCAGCATATTATATCCTACAAGTTTAACATTATGTATCAGCATATTATATCCTACAAGTTTAACATTGTCGGTGAATATAACAACCTGTATAGCTTTCATTGTTAAAAAAAAACAACCAAAAAAAAAAAACAAATACAAGATCCCAATAAAGAAGATAAATGATTCAAGATGACTAACTTTACATTTAAAACTTTGTGACATCATACCTTGCAACTGACATAATCATAGGCAGCATTATTAATATATTTTCCATTTTAGACTTCGTCACATACAAAAAAAAAAATGACTTCTTTGATGATGGTTATTGTACCAGGCATGTTTGGAAAAAGGCGCAAACGCATCAACTACAAAGCAGCCCGTGCAAAACCTCCTTCACATATGATATTTATATATTGATGAAAAAATACTAATTTACTTTTTAGGCATTTGTTGCAGTATCGTACTTGATGTCGCCCTCGGCAATCACGCTCTTGAAATTGCCCAATACTTGAGATCTCGTCCGCATATTTTGCATAACCACTGCACTGCACGCTTACTTTCGGTAAGATCGTAGTTTGTCCTTATTTCGGGTGCATTCTAGATTTGCTCCGTGCAAACCTCGCCTTACGTGACAAGGTCTTTTTTATAGAAAAGTTAAAACAATTTGGCAATGTTAACCATAGCAGATACAGTGAGCACTAGTATAAAAAAATAATACCTTATTGTCTATTCATTATTTTCATGTGTCCTTTGAACATCCGACATTCTGACGTAATTGGCAAACATGTCAGTAGGAGTATCGTCAATTGGCAAACATGTCAGTAGGACTATTGTCAATTGGCAAACATGTCAGTAGGACTATTGTCAATGTTTAGAAGACACATGACTTTTCGTCATCCTGAATGAACTAGTCTCGTTGCATAGATCACATTCCCACCTCCCATTATAATCAAGTCTTGGTATCTTTTTTCTCATCTAGTTTCTTGTCGCACTATTACACCATACGAATACGAATTTAATCCAAATTTAAACTGGGTTTATGTCAACCTTAATTATACTACCAAGTCAATCGGTAGCAAAATGACACCGTTAACGCTTACAGTCATTTTCAGTTTTAATTGTGAATATTTTATGTACGTTCGGCATTGTATATTTTATACATCTATGTCGTTACCTCACTGGACTAAAATAACAGCTCGTTTAACCTTTCAACAGTGTCTGATACTTTTGAAACGGACAGTATAACATTGTACCCATGCACCTACATGCCAAAGCACATGTTCTTAAACTTTGACCTTGAAATGCCATACTTTGTCGCACCATTATCGTCATGCAGAGAAAAGCATATCTAACCGCATGCTATTTATTGTAAACCATGGCATTCATTGTCGACCATGTTCTTCATTTCATCAGTTGACGATGTTCTCCAGTATTCAACATTACTAGTTCCATCATTATATTTGCATTGTAAAAGGTAATACAACAGCAAAAGTCGGCTGTGCAAATCTATGGCGTATGGATTTATTTTCTTGTAGCAGATACTCAAATGTTTGCCGTTTCACTTTAGCTGTGTCCAATTGTGCAATAGCAGATTTTAAAAATTATTTATTCTAATGTTATTCGAAATTCAATGCATAACCATCAGTAGTGTTTGCATTTATAAACATGGATGAAATTGGTATTAGGAATAAGTTACTCTTGAAGACCATCTGGTACATATTTTGAAGATCATCTCATACATATTTTGTCTATCAAATAATATTAACGAAATCCCCAGTGAGATGCCAACATCCGCACTCTCCAGTTTAACTGGTTCTGCCAAAATCGCAATCCAAACCGTGTCAATTGCTTCCTTTCATAAAATTATCATCGACAAATTGTATGCTGCACTTGTAAAAAGGTATATGTTTATGTAAAATTAACTTTTAGCATAGTAAATATCTCACCTATTTTTTGCAATATTGAGTCACGATGTAGCAATAAACTCATGAGCATTTTTTTCCGATTCAAGTCAAGATAGAATAAACGTTGCTAACCATACAAACTGTATTAATAATGAGCCTTTGTTAACTGGTTTTGCACGGGTGTAATTTTCTGTTAAATTTTCTCTCTAACCTGTTCAATTTCTCCATTAGAATAACAACATAATCTTGTTACCTGTACACAATGTATACATAGCTGTATTTATTAATTCATCTTCCATTTCCTGTTTCACATTCTTTGTTACATCTGGAATATTTTAAAGGACAATAATTCTTGCAGTCTCTCCTCCGAATTCCGTTCTGTGAAAACTGAATCAAAATCTGTGTTAACACGTACCCTGAAAGCTGTAGTTCTTTTTTTTTTTTTTTACTTTTCCAGATTGTGCAAATATTATTTTAATATTATCCAAGTTTGGTTAAATTTTTGTGATTGTAGTAGTCGTATGTTTAATGTTGACCCAATTTGTTATTTATCTGCTATGTTCGGGGTTATTTTGGTTCTAGGTGCCTTGTCACGTCTCTCGTGTGACTAATTTTCTTGTTAAGCAGCGATTTCTTTGCCATATCACCTTATCATATGACGCATTATCTAGTTTACCTAGGATGTTTATTGATTGTAGTAACTTTATTATGTTTCACATGTTCACTTCTTTATACGGTGGGTTTTTTTTTTTTTTTTGGTTCTTCTAGCCTTAATACGTTTTTATTTGACACATTTTCTTGCTGAACAATGCTTTTGGATTGTAGCTGCCTATCACGTTTCTCACATTCTTGTTTATCGATTGTTTTTGTATCGTATTCAACTTATCGTGTTTCTCATGGACTTTTTTCTTCCACAATTGTTTGGATTGATTTTTTTTACATGCTTTGTAATCCTTTTCACGTGGGCCATTCAATTTTCAAACTGACTGGCTTGGGTTGCAGTCACTCTATCGCGTTGCTCATGTACCCATTTTCTTGTTTGTGTCGAAGCATCTCAGACACAATTCTGTTTAATGGAATCTATTTTCCCACATGTTCCAACTATCAAGTCATCAGTTCCTTTCAGTTTTGCAAGCACATAATTTGTATGCTCTTCAAAATCTTTTAAAATTGTTTATGCCATCTTTTGCATCATACTGAGATAACTCTTGAAAAAAGTCCCCAATTATCCTCTCATTAGGTCTTCCAGTTGGTAAGCACAGTCCCCAATTATCATCTCATTAAAATGTCTAGATTGTAAGCAATCATCAATAATCGTCTCAGATTCGATCATCTAGTTTGTATCATAAGCAGTCATCATCTAGTTTGTATCATAAGCAGTCATCATTTAGTTTGTATCATAAGCAGTTATCTAGTTTGTATCATAAGCAATCACCTAACCATACTTGCCTGATTTTGTATTTTTCAGAAAAGTATATAGTTCTGCATTTTAAAATTACACTTTTTCTGCCAGCTTTTAATTGAAGTTCTAAACGACTATATTGTTGGATAACTGAAAAGATTAATCAATACTTTTGATATATTTTCATTCTTGTTCAATTCAATTAGTTTTGGTAATAAATAAACATATTTCCTGCTTTGATTCAGAGTTAAATAATTCCACAATCCAGTCTTTAAGTGTTGTGTTATCGTTTTCTCCTACATGTATTTCTGTTGTCTTAGTAATATGAAAATTACCCTTTCTCTTTCTTGTCAAAACTACTACTATGTCTGCAGTGCGTCATTTTAGTGGAGCATGTTGCATCATGTCCCATCCTGCAACATTATCCTAACATCAGGCTGACCAGTCCTAACATTAACAAATCTTAATACAGTGAGGCAACTGCTAGTACTATCTTTGTAAGTTTCTGGTATGACTCGACCAGGATTCAAGCCCACAACCTCCCACATCTAAAGCGAGCACTCCAACCAATTAAGCCACAGGAGCTATTTCATTCTGCTTTAATCAAGGTCTGTTTTCTAAATGCAAGTTTACAAAAAATTACAGCTTTTTTTTTGCTGAATCATAGACCAGTTTTGTAAAGTTTACAAGATATTTGATTTGTCCTGTAGATTTAGTCACCAAATGTGAATTTCAAGTGTTATTCAAGCCATACTGCATCAACATATTTATTACAAGGACTTGTGCTGCAAAACAACAATAATACAATCTGCTGATATAAGGTCTAATTGACTGAACTGAACCTCGGTACAGTCTGTTGATATAAGGTCAAATGGACTGAACTAAGCCACAGTATAATCTGCTGAAATAAAGCCTGACGGACTGAAGTGAGCCACTGTACAGTATATTGGCATAAGGTTTAATGGACTGAAGTGAGCCACTGTAGAGTCTATTGGCATAAGGTCTAATGGACTGAAGTGAGCCACTGTACCGTCTATTGGCATAAGGTCTAATGGACTGAAGTGAGCCACTGTACAGTCTATTGGCATAAGGTCTAATGGACTGAAGTGAGCCACTGTACTGTCTATCGGCAGAAGTTCTAATGGACTGAACTGATCTCATAATACAACCAACTGAAATAAGGTTTAATGGAATGAACTGAGTATTGTTTGAAAATAAAATAGTGAACTGTTGAAGAATCCGTCTTTGCTATGCCATATGGATGTAAATTACATCTTCATTGCCATTTCAATCAATTATAAAAAAAATGGAAGCCCATAACACACCAATGCAAATAAACTTTATTCTTTTCCAATGATAAGCACAACTTTTTTTCCCATTCTGAATGAAATAATCTGTAAATACTTAATCATTAAACAAGCTGCTCTCAAACAGCATAAAAATGTAATGTTTGAATAAAAAAGCATATACATAATGCATGAAACTGATAAATCAAGTTATCCTTTAGCAGTATAAATATTCTACACAGGATATCTACATAAGATAGAAAAGAATTATGCTTTGGATTACTTCTGCCAATGCCTACTTTTGTTGATTCTCACAATGTGACAAGACACAGTCTTCATATTCAGCTGTGTACAGTATGTTTCAAAGAACTATTTACATTTCATTCAACGCAAACTCATGTCTCAAATGCAAAAAATTACCTGCTGTGCCGACACAATTAAAATTTTCTATTTCCTTCTAGGTTCAAAATGTATTAATTTCCACCAGACATCAACAATGACAAAACATCTGCGCAGATTGACTGCACTCGTACTCAATATCAGCATATCAGAAACAATTCTGACACCATTATATCATTATATATATATATATATATATATATATATATATATATATATATATATAGAGAGAGAGAGAGAGAGAGAGAGAGAGAGAGAGAGAGAGAGAGAGAGAGAGAGAGAGAGAGAGAGAGAGAGAGACAAATACACAGATAATAGTGGAGAAACAAAGACAAAATTAATCTAGTTCTGAATGTTTGGTCATTCTATATTCATTCTTGATAAAGTAATTAAGACCTTCTAAATTTTAATCAATATTCTGTATTGAAACCATTCTGCACCTAACTGAAATAGTCATTAGGTTATAGTTTTTGAGTGTGAATAAATTCAAGGATTTTGATATTTAAAATGCAATTACCATTTAGCAATGAAACTTATTAAATCTATACATCTGCAAACCCATGAATAAAGCCTTGATGTGAAATGTGTGAAAGGGCAAATGTGAAAGGGCAAATGATGGGCAAAAGGTCCAGCAAGCATGACACATAATGGATAATTTTAATGATTACCCCAATGTGGGAAGGAAGTCCATGAAGGAAGTCCATGGAAATAAAAGCAAGCCAAAACACAAATCCCTTGAACAAAAACTTACCGCAAAGACCCCGACCCCAAAGTTGAGGAGCAAGTGAGCATATAAGAGAATGAATCATATTAGGCTGAAACAGATTCAACTTAAGTATCAAGAAAATGATGATCAATGGAAAATTCCAACCAAATGAAAAATCATTAAACTATAAGGAAAATTTCCTATGACTACTTGAAACTAAGGTGGTTGTTGTTCTGGGGCTTAATGCCATCTTTCAATACATGATAGGCTATACATGGCGGCAAGTATTAATGGTGGAGGAAGAAACCGGGAAATCCACGGAAAGAATCACCGACCCACGAGAAGCTACCGGCCAGCTTTCTCACATATCCACATTCGCTGAATCTTGGACTCAAACTCACACAGACAGGTGAGATGGCAGTGATCCATAACGGACAGCGCTTTAGACCACTCAGCCACCCAAAACCAAGTTAAGCAGAAAAGGTGAACTGACATAATGACTGACATAATGAACTGTTTCAACTTCATAATTATTAATATTAAATATTACAAGAATATATCAAGGGGTTTAAGACATACATCCAAATTAAAAACTTCAACACAATTGACTTAAAACCATATCTGTTGATGATAGGCTCAAAAAAAAAAGGTTGCTGCTTTAGCTTTGATTAAATGCAATGTTTAAGTACTGGGGAAATCTGTCATGTGTTTAAGCACTGGGAAGTCTGTCATGTGTTTAAGTACTGGGAAATCTATCATGTGTTTAAGCACTGGAAAATCTGTCATGTGTTTAAGCACTAGGAAGTCTGTCATGTGTTTAAGTACTGGGAAATCTGTCATGTGTTTAAGTACTGGAAAATCTGTCATGTGTTTAAGTACTGGAAAATCTGCAAACTGTTCACCATATGATTTCATTGTTTCACAAAGGGTTAATGATCGAAAAAAAGATAGTAGAAACAAATTAGTTTGCTGATTGTCAGACTAGGCACTAAAACAATAATAATCCGATTCATGCATTCATACAAAGCACATAGCCAAGCCCACTTATCTGGACCTCAGTTATCTCAAGAACCCATACATGTAAAGCTCCCAAAATAATCCTCTTTGTTATGCTAATGTTTTCCTGCTTATCTCAACCCCTGCTATGTCAATAACCCGGTCATAAGTTCGATCCAAAGTAACATATGGACCCTCATAATTCAATGAAATGCAACTTTTACAGAAATGATCCATCAGTTCCGCTATTACCGGTGGTACCTCGTACTGGCAAGGGTTAAACAGTACAAGACCAATCTTTACCAGTACAAATGCTAAGCAACCAATTCCATCAATGCATGGATTATCTCTTACACAGAGTGGATAAAATTTTCATGTAAAACCATACAAGAAAATGAATACATGCTTTACTGACCTTTACATAAGCTGCATTCAAAATGGACATTATTACATGTCCACACCATGACAATATAGTTTGTCCCAAACAGCATCACAAATTTGATCTTATCTATAACTCTGAAAATTGTCAGGTTAACATCAATAATTGTAGCTAAAAAAAAATATAATTTGTTATACACAATATATTTAAAACAAATTCGGTAATTGTGTTTTCATGCTTGGTGCAAGCATAAGCCATAAACTTCAACATTGCTAGATAAGGAGACTGACAATAATCTATAAATAAAATCCTGCAAAATTCTAAACTAAGCTACCCCCCCATTGGTTGTTAATATGTTTTGAACAAGAGTAATAAAAGCACCAACAGTATTGTAAAATAAAGTCTATAGCACCCAGTCATTTTTATGAAAATGGTGAGCACTGTACCATGATTACATACTCTTCAACACAAGGGGAATGAAGTAGAAGTCAGCTGACAGTGTTAATATTTGAAACAGAAAAAGAGTGCTTTCATTTGTGTTGTTTTCATCTTGAATTTCAAAGTCTTGCAATGCATGAAAGAGCTTAGCTGATTTTCCTTCTTGTGTTGTGTTCTTGCCAATTATCACTGATCAAAGTCGGGAGGGAAATGGGACTACAACTGTATGATTAGAATAAGTTGTCTTCTACCTGCATGAATGGAATAAGTTAGCTTCATACAGCATTTGATGCTGCGACAGTTAACTTTAAAGACTTAAAACAAATTTTATAGTTTGTCAGTACACGAATACAGACAGCCCTGTCTTTTCCAGTACAGAAGCAAAATTTATTGATAAAAACTAGCATATACTGGTGTAAAGGACGATAAAAAAAAAATAAAAAAGAGATTGATTTTCATGCACAATATTGGGTCAGTTACATTCTACTGTTAGTCTCAAGTTCTTGTTGTTTTGGGGCTTAACGCCATTTTTCAGCACACAATAGGCTATACATGGCGGCCAGTATTATTGGTGGAGGTAGAAACCGAGAAATCACCGGAAAGAACCACTGACCTACGAGAAGCTAGTGGCAAGTTTTTTTACATATCCACATTCGCCGAATCCTAGACTTTAACCCACGCAGACAGAGGTGAGACGGCAGTGATCATTGTCTTGCAGAGATTACCAAAAGGATGAAAAAAAGACAAAATAAAGACAACTTTAAACCACTGACATTGTTGCAGCAACTTATTGTTGTAAAAAGTGTGACTTGTTACTTAATTTCATTTAAAAGACCTCCAATCCCTTCTCTCCAACCAGGCATGACTGATGACTGAATTATTATTTTTATTATGCATTAGATTAGACATGCCATTTGCTTTTAGAAATAAAACTCCTCATTTTTGGTACTTCATATGTATAATCATTGCTCTGTAGTAGATTTATCAACTAAACTTGGATATCTCAAGACCCTGTTATGTCAAAGATTTTTTTATACCCCCATGTCATAGATAACTGGGTTTGACTATATTTATATTCTTATACAATGTATATGCATTACTACATTATCTATTATGCAGCAGAATAGATAAGACAAAATATCTAAGAACTCAGAATACAGATGGCTTTGGTGGGATCTGGTAATACTACATTAAACAGGATCAAAGAAGGATCAGCTAATACTACATCAGACAGGATCAAAGAGGGATCAGCTAATACTACATCAGACAGGATCAAAGAGGGATCAGGTAATACTACATCAGACAGGATCAAAGAGGGATCAGGTAATACTACATCAGACAGGATCAAAGAGGGATCAGCTAATACTACATCAGACAGGATCAAAGAGGGATCAGGTAATACTACATCAGACAGGATCAAAGAAGGATCAGGTAATACATCAGACAGGATCAAAGAGGGATCAGGTAATACAACATCAGACAGGATCAAAGAGGGATCAGGTAATACACATCAGACAGGATCAAAGAGGGATCAGGTAATACAACATCAGACAGGATCAAAGAGGGATCAGGTAATACATCAGACAGGATCAAATAGGGATCAGGTAATACAACATCAGACAGGATCAAAGAGGGATCAGGTAATACAACATCAGACAGGATCAAAGAGGGATCAGGTAATACAACATCAGACAGGATCAAAGAGGGATCAGGTAATACAACATCAGACAGGATCAAAGAGGGATCAGGTAATACATCAGACAGGATCAAAGAGGGATCAGGTAATACAATATTAAACTGGATCAAAGAATTATTGACACTCATGACACTTTTATGATCATAATAAAATAGTAATCTTAATCATAATCACTCTAACCACTTCCTCTCAGGCCTTGAATCTGAATTATGTAACTTTACATATCTTGACTGGCATTTACAATGTTCTCTTTATTGAAGCAATGTTACATTATTTGCATCTACAAAGATAACTATATAAGATTAAAAATCACTCTAACCACTTCCACTCAGGCCTTGAATCTGAATTATGTAACTTTACATAGCTTGACTGGCTGCTGCTCAAGGTTTAAATACCAGATGAGCTAAATATAGTATTTCATTAGAAATGCAAACTATTTTTAGTAACAGACAGAAGACGCTATGCCACAGCTTTGTGAAATGAAATTCACTTAAGACATAAATACTTTAAACAAATGCATGCAATTTTAAGAAAAAAAACAACAACAGAGTAACTAAAAAAAACCCTACTTGTTGAAAACAATTTCTATGAATCTATGATATGTTCTGGTCTTTTTGTCCTTTTATTCTTTTTAAATGTTCAGTATCGGGACCATCTCTCACATTTGTTATAAATTACAACAGACTTAATTTGGTCACAAAAATATTTACTTACAAGCATTAGTTTGTATGTTCAGAAAAGGCCCTGAATAACACAAACTATTTGACTCTGAACTTGATATCCTGGATAGAAAATTGAACATAAATGTCTCAGACAAAAAAAAGCCAAAAACTAAGTTATCTTAACATATAATTAATTTGGGGAAAACAAGACAAGATAATGAACCTGAATCATATAAGATATTCTTCAGCTATATCCAAAAATCTAGTTTAAAATTTTTTTTTAACGTACATTGTTCACAAACCAGTACACCTAGAAACCTTAAGATCTCTGACCTCTAGTCAAGATCTTTGACCTCAAAATCAATGTCGGAATGTACGAATTTTAGTTGCATTCCAACTAAACCCAAAAAAATCTAACAATTCACTTGTATATCTCACAGTACGTAGTGAAGATAGGGTAGCAGGTTACCTTTCACTTTATTGGAGCCGAAAAGGTCTGTATTTTCAAATTCAGTTACAAAACTGAAAATACAGATGGTCAGACAACACCCTTTTGATTAAAAACCAATTATAAATTGCAAGAAATTATGCAGAGAAAACCCTAAGCAAATGCAACCATTCATGTCTGAGAATTGACAAGATTGTATATATGGCCAACATGGTGCCATGCTTTAGGTCAGAGGAGCACCAATTGCAACAAAAACCTGTTAAATATTGCTAAAATGAAACTACATATCATCCAATCTCGAGAAGCATACAAAGATTTTCAGAAAGTATATCAAAGCAGCCATTTTGTGGCCTGGATCAGCATCATAGATACAGGAAGAAATCTGTACTGCAATAAAGATGCATTGATACAAAATGGACAAAAAATGCTCCCAAAACAGTCAGTATTGCCATTCATTCTGAGAAGCTGTCAATACATTTTACACGTCTTGAAAGGACACATCAGCATTAAACAGAGCCAACTACACAGAGTGAAACTTGTTTTGGTGAAAACCACATGTCTATTAAAATGCTGGCTTCAAAAGAAGTGATAACAAGATTTTAAAAAATGGCCAATATGGCAGATATTGTGGATGCAAGATTAGCACAACAACAACCAGCAACATGGTAGTAGTGGTGTTAACAAGATTTAAGAAATTGCTAACACTGTGGCCAGATAGCTATCTAAAGAGCACATTCATTTTGGGCCAAATACTTTAAGCTTCTTCCTGACCAGCACCATCTTTTATATTGTCCCAACTAGACATCATGAAGCCATTTACTAAAAATCCACTGCAGTTCAGATTATCGGTTCAAAGGGACTTTGTGTGATTTGGTTTAGTTTTACCTGGTCAATTTGAGCAAGCACTTACCCAAGGACACACCACAGTAGCTGACCCTGCCTGCTACAATGATAAGATTTGAACCTGCACCCTTTTGGTTTGAGTCCAACACTAAGCCACAATGGTTCCCAATGACACAAGTAATTGTTATATAACAACTGATAAGATGGCTACTTTGATGGCGATATTTGATGTCCAAGGGCCATCATTCTCATTTAGGATTAAATAAACCTTGAAATTAAATGGCAATCCTTCATGGATTATTATTTTTGGGGAGTTAAATGTCCTTTTTCAGCAAATGGTAAGAACCACCAACCCACTGGAAGATAAATAAAAGCATTCTCACATACTCACAGTGGCTGAGTCAGGACTCAAACTCATGCAGACAAATGTGATACATTAGTGATCTGTTAAAGTAAGTATTTTAGACTACTCAGAGCTCTTGTTTAGCAAGAATAATGATAACAGAAGGATTATGGACAGACTATCAAATACACTCTTCTGTTCTACTACCATCAGAGCTACAAATAATACCTGTTCATTCTGTGTCTTTAGTTTAATATTTTTGGGATTCTACAAGACAAATTTTGTTAATAACACACATTTTCAAAGAGTAAAGCCTTTTGATTTGATCAACTCACCCTGAAATATGGCAAACTTTCTCAAACAACCAAATTGATCATGCCCAAAATTAAAAGTAACTGTCAATGAGAGATAAGCAAAAGAAAACAAATGATCTTGCACAGCCTGGTTTTTCTATGTATATATTTTGATGGGTTCATATTTTGATGTAGTACATTTTTTTAAAAACCATCTGCCTCAATTCTGGTTTGACCAGGAAAATTGTTGAATCTTTAAAAAAAATGAAACTTTAAGTTTGGATAAACTTTCTCAAACAATGATGTATTATTTTAACTAAAAATATATATCTATATGAAATCTGACAAAAGATCAAACCCAAACTGACAAATATTTTTATTTGCGTGATGAAAACAAATCACAGTTACACTATCTATGTAGCTATGACTTAACACCAAAGCCTCACTCATAAGTCTTAACACCAGCATCTCAATATTTTGGATTTTTTTTAAAGACTATCTTGGAAGAGTTTTTTGGTTACACATTTACAGGCAATGTATCTAGTAAATATTTTACTACAAATTATGCTAGCTTCCAACTATAAGAAATGTTTTTGATTACATAAATACTGTATTTTGTTCCACATAATGTCAAGCCAACTGTAATTTGCCCAGCCAGCTGTAATTAGAATAGACAAGAGATCTGCCAAGACATAACAAACTGACAGCTCCGTGTAATTGCTGTCTCTGATTTCAAGTTAACAGCTTTGGCGGATATTATATTCCAGTGTTCTAAATCATGTTATGTACATGTATAGAATGCCTGCAGATGTATAATATAAACATTATAAATACAGAAATACTCATGTACCATCTGCATTGTTCGGAGGTAAAACATGGCATCCGAAGGCAAAACTATCTTGTGTACCAAACAAATGTCTATTGTATATACATGTTTTCATATTCACAAAGTCTGTAATAATACAGAAATAATGCAACTGTGTGAAAGACTAGAGAATCATTCAATAAACAACAATCCCTTCTAAAACAGATCTGTCTAATAAGCTTTTCTGTACAATTCAAATATTAAATCCAGAATTCTTATTTTTTAATAGAAATCAGGCAAGGACAAAACTATTTCTTTTTATCTCTTACTCCTCAATAATGACTAAACCACAACCTGCTAGGTCCTATAAAACTGAAAGCCACTTGTACCAGTCTCGCACATCAGACTTCAACATAAAAAACTGCTGCTAATGTGAAGTCAACATTTTTTTGGAGAAAAAAAAAATCATGGAACAAAATGTTTTACTAATTCCAAAACTAGTTACAATTTCAAAGTGTTTTTGCATAATTGTTATGATACTGGAGGGCAATATGTAACAGAAGATTAGGATAGAATAAAAGTTAGCAATAAATCAGAGAGAGTTCATGTATTTAAATCATTTGATCAAAAAACAAATGACAACTGATTATGCAAATATTCTCGATTTATAGCCATATTTGAAAAACTGAATAACAAAGTATGAAATCTAATAATGATTGCATTTCAAAAGGAATTCAACAATGATTACTACATCAGAGGAAATTGTGATTTCATTTTTGCTGCTTTTGCATCTCATTTGTCAGTACGGAAATTTCTACACTGCAGAAAAAATACATGGAGAGCTGAATGGTAGCCAAAGATAGATAATACTTAAAACTTCCCCCAAAAACAGTATTACCTGAGAAACTGTTGATCAAGAAGTACGACAGAAGAATGTAAGTTCTCAAATTTAAAAAACAAATTGTAATGCTCATGAATAAGCATAAAAAAAATAAAATAGACAAAAAAAAATCCAAAACTCATTTGCTTTGAAAGAAATAAAGTATTGTACAATGAAGTACCATAATGTTTCACCAAACCTTTAAGATATCAGCATTGTGGACCACAAAGGTGAAAATTTATTTAAAGTCTCTTGCTAGGGACCAGTTATGTCATTCTTGTAGAGCAGCATACTTGTTTCCTAAGGAGAGCTGGATACTACTTTTGCTGGGATCTTCTAACTGTCTGCCGCCATGTTGGACACGCTCAAAACTTCTTGTGTCACTGCACAACACAAAAAAGCATAATTTATTGCTTAATACCATCTACTAAAAAATGAAAAGGCATACCCAAGCTATCTGTACATGGACATACTCAAGCCTTTTGTACATGGACACACTCAAGCCTTTTGTACATGAACCCACTCAAGCCTTTTGTACATGGATATACTCAAGCCTTTTGTACATTGACATACTCAAGCCTTTTGTATAAGGATATACTCAAGCCTCTTCTACATGGACACACTCAAGCCTTTTGTACATGGACCTACTCCAGCCTTTTGTACATGGACATACTCAAGCTTTTTGTATAAGGATATACTCAAGCTGTTTGTACAGTGACATACTCAAGCCTTTTGAATAAGGATATACTCAAGCCTCTTCTACATAGACACACTCAAGCCTTTTGTACATGGACATACTCCAGCCTTTTGTACATGGACATACTCAAGCTTTTTGTACATGGACATACTCAAGCTGTTTGTACATGGACATATTCAAGCCTTTTGTACATGAATCTACTCAAGCCTCTTCTACATGGACACACTCAAGTCTTTTGTACATGGACATACTCAAGCCTTTTGTACATGGACATACTCAAGCCATCTGTACATGGACATACTCAAGCCTTTTCTATATTAATCTACTCAAGCCTCTTCTACATGGACACACTAAAGCATTTTTGTACATTGACATACTCAATCCTCTTCTACATGGACACATTCAAGACTTTTGTACATGGACAAAATCAAGCGTTTTCTACATGGACATACTTGTCTTTTGTACATGGACATACTCAAGCCTTTTCTACATGGACACTATCAAGCCTTTTCTACATGGACATACTTGTCTTTTGTACATGGACATACACAAGTCTTTTGTACATGGACACAATCAAGCCTTTTCTACATGGACACAATCAAGCCTTTTGTACATGGACATAATCAAGCCTTTTGTACAGACATCCTTTGTACATGAACATGCTCAAGCCTTTTGTACATGGACATACTCAAGCCTTTTGTACATGGACATACTCAAGCCTTTAGTACATGGACATACTCAAGCCTTTTCTACATGGACACAATCAAGCCTTTTCTACATGGACATACTCAAGCCTTTTGTAAAAGGATATACTCAAGCCATTTGTACATGGACATACTCAAACCTCTTGTACATGGATGTACTCAAGTCTTTTCTACATGGACATACTCAAGCCTTTTGTATATGTATCTACTCAAGCCTTTTCTACATGAACACGCTCAAGACTTTTGTATATGGACATACTCAAGCCTTTTCTACATGGACACAATCAAGCCTTTTCTACATGGACATATTTGACTTTTCTACATGGACATACTCAAGCCTTTTGTACATAGATATACTCAAGCCTTTTCTACAAGGACATACTCAAGTCCTTTGTACATAGATATACTCAAGCCTTTTCTACAAGGACATACTCAAACCTCTTGTACATGGACATACTCAAGCCTTTTTTACATGGACATACTCAAGCCTTTTCTATATGGATCTGCTCAAGCCTTTTCTACATGAACACACTCAAGTCTTTTGTACATGGATATACTCAAACTTTTTGCACATGGATATACTCAAGCCTCTTGTACATGGACATACTCAAGCCTTTCTATATGGATCTGCTCAAGCCTTTTCTACATGGACACACTCAAGTCTTTTGTACATGGATATACTCAAGCCTTTTGCACATGGATATACTCAAGCCTTTTGTACATGGACATACTCAAACCTCTTATACATGGACATACTCAAGCCTTTTCTATATGGATCTGCTCAAGCCTTTTCTACATGGACACACTCAAGTCTTTTGTACATGGATATACTCAATCCTTTTGTACATGGACACACTCAAGCCTTTAGTACATAGAAATACTCAAGCTTTTTGAACAGACATCCTTTTGTACATGGACATAAGCCATTTGTACCTGGACACACTCAAGCCTTTTCTACATGGACATGCTCAAGCCTTTTGTACAGACATCCTTTTGTACATGGACATGCTCAAGCCTTTTCTACATGGACACAATCAAGCCTTTTGTACATGGACATACTCTACTTGACTTTTGTACATGGACATGCTCAAGCCTTTTGTACATGGATATACTCAAGCCACTTTTACATGGATATACTCAAGCCTTTTCTACATGGACACACTCAAGTCTTTTGTACATGGATATACTCAAGCCTTTTGTACATGGATATACTCAAGCCTTTTGTACATGGACATTTTCAAGCCTTTTCTACATGAACATACTCTAGCCTTTTCTACATGGACACAAGTCTTTTGTAGATCAGCACACTCAAGTCTTTTGTACATGGACATACTCAAGTCTCTTTTACATGGACATACTAAAGCCTTTTCTATATGGATCTGCTCAAGCCTTTTCTACATGGACACACTCAAGTCTTTTGTACATGGATATACTCAAGTCTTTTGTACATTGATATACTCAAACCTTTTGTACATGGACATACTCAAGCCTTTTGTACATGGACATACTCAAAACTTTTCTACATGGACACTCAAGTCTTTTGTACATTGCTACACTCAAGACTTTTGTACATGGACATACTCAAGTCTCTTGTACATGGACATACTCAAGCCTTTTCTACACAGACATGCTCAAGCCTTTTCTACATGGACATACTCAATTTTTTCTACATGGACACACTCAAGTCTTTTGTATATAGCCACACAAGACTTTTGTACATGGACATACTCAAGTCTCTTCTACATGGACATACTCAAGCCTTTTCTATATGGATCTGCTCAAGCCTTTTCTACTTGGACACACTCAAGTCTTTTGTAAATGGATATACTCAAGCCTTTTGTACATGGATATACTCAAGCCTTTTGTACATGGACATACTCAAGTCTCTTGTATATGGACATACTCAAGCCTTTTCTACAGACATGCTCAAGCCTTTTCTACATGGACACACTCAAGTCTTTTGTACATCACCATACTCAAGCATTTTCTACATGGACATACTCAAGTCTCTTGTACATGGACATACTCGAACTTTTTCTACATGGACACTCAAGTCTCTTGTACCTGGACATACACAAGCCTTTTCTACACACACATGCTCAAGCCTTTTCTACATGGACACACTCAAGTCTTTTGTACATCACCATACGCAAGCATTTTCTACATGGACATACTCAAGTCTTTTGTACATGGACATACTCAAGCTTTTAATATTGTTTTCAGACCCTAAATCTTTTAATACAAGTCCTTGTAATTTTGAAGACCTGTATCATCCATGATTACTCTTACATATTTTTGCAAATAACTATGAGTTTTAAAACTGAATACTCTGACCAGCATTGGAATTATAAATATTCATGGTATGATAGATATAACAATATGCAAAGGAAGCCAATTTTTGAAAATGTTTCTTCAATATGGCTTTTTTGATGATATGGCATTAGAAACATGACTTACCTCACATACCCAGTCATCCCAAACTAGTATAGAGCAATAAATCTAAAAGTTATCTGCCCACTTAGGTGGGAGTCAGACAAGAGTGGTCTCTCATAAGATACAGGGATTGCCAGGAAGTTTAGTTACTAATGGAGTGGAAATGCATGCTCTACCAGTAGGATGTCATTGTAGGAAGGATGGAAGGGTGTTTCTGTATTATTATCACACAAGTATTATCAAAGAACATAATCCATTTCAAATATATCACAGTCATAATACCTTAGGAGAATAAGTAAGAAGTGAAGAGAATTACACAGTCTTAACACTGAGAAGGCCCTATCCCCAGCTTGATACAATCTTAAAATGGTTATATGAAGTTTGTTCCGACAGAAGATATGGTTAGAAACACGTCTCATGCACCAGTTGAAGACTAAGACATCTACAGCATTAGATAATTGAGAGTTGAGCTGCTCCATAATTGTATGAACCAAACAAAGGAATGCCTCCCAGAACAAGAGCCAGCAAGATTTTTGATGGAAATGTGTTTATGCCATGCTTAAAACAAAAAAGGGAATTGACCTATCTCTAGTTACATTGTAGCAGTTGTTACCTGTATGCCATTTGTCGGCAAAGCTATGCTGTGTTCAAATTGCCAGAATATTGTCATGTAAGCCAAGTCAAGAATAGATCCTAATGCAATGACATTTCAAATCTTCATCAACACATGTAAAATCCGGACATGCATTTTGTTAAATTTAGGGGAGATTTGTTGCTGTGCAAAAAAATGCCTATTGACACTTCATCTCAAAGAATGTAACATGTGATAAAGCTGGGGAAGATTGGTGGTTAACAAACTAGACTGTGAGTCTGGTCATACAAAAGAAAAGATGATCTCCAGACAATCACAAAGTGTATTATCAATGGTAAGGGGATGGTACAGAGCATCTGTGTCTGTAATGTCACAGCAGCCAGTACCTGGTTGGCAAATCACAATGGGCTGTCTGCTGTAACCCTGTATTATCAATAGTATGGGGATGGTACAGAGCATCTGTGTCTGTAATGTCACAGCAGCCAGTACCTGGTTGGCAAATCACAATGGGCTGTCTGCTGTAACCCTGTATTATCAATAGTATGGGGATGGTACAGAGCATCTGGGGCTGTAATGTCACAGCAGCCAATACCTGGTTGGCAAATCACAATGAGCTGTCTGCTGTAATCCTGTATTATCAATGGTATGGGGATGGTACAGTGCATCTGGGGCTGTAATGTCACAGCAGCCAATACCTGGTTGGCAAATCAAAATGAGCTGTCTGCTGTTCCATGTGAGAACAGCTGATGGCACAGTACGGTACAGTGCATCCTTAAGCATACCATCATCATAGTGCTGTGTTGCTGGTATGCTGTGATGGGCATGCTGGAATAGTTCAACTCAATTCCATGGCAATGAACTGACATTGGTCTGTAATGGCACTGGGCTGAACTGTCTCTGACATTTGGTCCATATTGGCACTGAACATATATGATTTCCTCACATCAGTTGACCAATATGGTTGTGCTGGCAATGGACCAACTACATAGAGGTAATGAAAAGACATGAGTATATCATGACACCAGGCCTACTAGCCCAACAATGAAGGACAGCAACCAGGACATTTATGTTGTTTGGGCTGACATACTTAAAAAATAACTGATAAGGCAGCCCATATTAATGTCTTTCCACAAAGTACAGTGTTCACTCAATTATCGCAGGTTCCACACCCACCTGCGATAAGTGAATTTCCACGAAGTAGGGATGCTATACTTATTTTAGTAGCAATAGGATGGAGATGAAGATGAGATGAATGCCAAGAAGAGCATTACTCTCTTCAAAAGACACCACTTCCATAGGTGGTGCACTATCTTCGGTATCAGACATAACTTCTACTACTTCCTCTAAAGGCATAGGCATAACAGATTCCCATAATGGCGGCCAAATGCAGCATATGATCTACCATGAAGAGAAGCTCAATCTTCTCTTTTATCGTAAGCATCTTTCGCAGGCACTTAGGTTTGCTGCCAGAAACCGTAGAAGTTGCAAAACGTTTCGGTGGCATAATAGGGCTGGAATAAATTCAGTCTCCAATGGAAATTTCACAAATAGCATACCAAACACTGCAGATGAAAACAATGCACACGCAACATTCAGATGCTGACATGAAATGGAAGAGCTGAGATGGGGAAGCTATGAACAGCGAAAGAAAACAAGATGTGATGGCTACCTGCTACTGAGACAATCAGCGATTGGGATACAGAGCAGCTTTCTCTGGTTGGTCACTTTCCATCAATCAACCAATTGTGTGTTTGTATAATCTCACGTCGGCAATTAGTATCTCAAGCAGGTACAAAAACTGCATTTCGTTTTTGGTGTGTATTCATCAGCTGAACAAATACGCTATTTACTGTAAATGGTAATTTTTTAATGATTTATTTTTTGAAAACCCACGAAACAGTGAGTCTGTGATAAACGAATTGCAAAGTAGCGAGACAACACTAAAGTCTAATTGCTTTAATAGGAAAATACTTACTCTGATGTCTTTATCCAGATGGAATTAAATTCGTACACAAGCACAGCGAGCATATTTTCATGTTCTGTTTTCAAACATTCTAGTTTGATGAAATGCATTAGTAGCCAAGGAATGCCAAAGTCAGTTAAAGGAGTGTTAAGTTTCTTTAAGATAAAAAAACAACACACAGTGGTCCCCCTGCACAGGAAAAGTGGCTGTATAAGATGGTTGGCCTCTCCAGTAAGGAATTATATTTGTGACAAGCATGTGTATGTAGTAAGAAAGCTACAAATAACTTCAAAGCATTTAAGCTCTTCATGTAAAGTAGCACTAATTATTAAATGATTTATAATGTCTTAAGAATTTACTTATTTCAAGTTAACATGCATTAATATATCTTATTCCTAGGGGCCTTGAGTGGCCGAGTGGTCTAAAGTGCTGACCGTTACGGATCACTGCCATCTCACCTCTGTCTGTGTGAGTTCGAGTCTGGACTCGGCTAATGTGGGTAAGTGAGAAAGCCTGCCAGTAGCTTCTCATGGGTTGGTGGTTCTTTTCTGGGTTTTTCAGGTTTCTTCCTCCACCATTAATACTGGCCGCCATGTATAGCCTATCTTGTGCTGAAAAATGGCGTTAAACCCTATAACAACAATAACATATCTTAATCTTAATATCTCCAATAAAAGATTAAAGAAATTCATCCCTTCTGATAAAGGTAATGGGTCATTCAGTATTTAAATATTTGCAATATATTGTAATCTTTCAGTTCTTGTGTTACAGTGCTGTCCCTCTTTTAAGGCACCTCTCACAAGTTGCAGTGTCTAGATCTTATATATTTCACCTGTTAATGTAAGTAATCCAATTATCTCTAATGTCTGTTTCCAAATGTCAGGTTTTCATGACTGAATTTCAGGTTTTTGTTACTGAAAGAAGTTGGCTAAAGTACATTATAACATGTACCACTACAATTAATATTATATCATCATCTACAAAAGCAAATATTTACAAGAAATGGGCTAAACAATGTTGGGATGAGAGTTTTAGCTTTGCACAGCTATCAAGTTCTTATCTTCGATGATTAGGACTGGACATAATTGTCAAAATCATAACATGGTCAACACTGGCTAAATTTAGCTTTTGTCGACTCACATATAATTAACAATTAACCTTAAACAAAACCAGGCACCAGATAATGATAAAAATATGTGACAGTATTTGCATCACTTCCTTTATAACAATTAAGTTTGTTTTTGTTATTTTGGGGTTTAACACCAGTTTTTCAGCATAAGATAGGCTTTAAATGGTGCCCAGTATAACTGGTGGAGGAAAAACCCAGAAAGAACCAAATGATCCAATGGAAACTACTAGCAAACTTTCTCATGTACCCACAATAGCCAGGCATAAGACCCAAACCCATGCCGACAGAGAAGAGATGGCAGTGATTTGCAATGGTTAGTTCTTTAGATGATTCAACATTTCGGGGCATCCAATTCATTTTGTCTGATCTACTCAAGTTTCATCTGCATCATTAAAATGCAGTACAATTATCAACATAGGAATAAATCTTCACACAATTTTAAAAGGTCATCACATAGGTGGAAACTTATTATTTCATAAAGAAAAAGTAAACAAAGTCCGACTCAACCATAATGGGGAGAGTTCTTACTGAAAAATCTTACTGAAAGACTCAAAATAAATAACAATGTAAAAGTTAAAGAGAATATTCTGCAAAAGTTGGAAAAATGGAGTAAATGGAAAAGAATGATTCTAACTGCCAAGCTTATACCAAGATTTAAGTGACATATTTTAGTGTTTTTTACAATGAATATACCAATAATACCCCACATGTATTTGTTTATAAGACTGAGTAATGAGCGATTAGTAAGCTTTTCTAAAACATAAGTTTGGGAGAGAAAGTGCATTAATTTTATGATTTTGCTAAATAGTGCACTGAATCAAATGTGTATACATTCAATTAGAATACTATTACTACTAATTTTAATTATAATTATGGTAATTGGTGTATGGCATTTGTTCGAAAACCAAGTTGGAAAGGTGAACCTGCATGCAGCGGTCACCTATGTTCAAATCTATGCCTTTTCCCATAAAAGCTGCTACAGAGAGGTTTTACTACCTATTAATATTAGACTGAAGTAACATAGACAGAATGTCTTGATCAAGAGAAGATATGACTGTAGTTTGTTCCTCTCAGTAAACTGTGGACATCTTTAAAAAGCTGGAGATTTTCATTTACTGACCATATAAGCAAATATGTGCTCTTGAGCAGCAAGTTTCAATACTCTAACATTACAAGACTCCCTTCATTACAACAAAAGAAAAGTAAATGTGAAGGGTAAAAATATTTAGTACTATAAATCTATCTAACCTGTCTGCATGTACTGATTGAACTCCCAGAGTTGGGAAGTCCTCCTCACTGGTGATATTAGGTGCCTTTTTCTTGTAACGTGATTGAGTACTGCTTGTCGGTGTGGATGATGCAGCAGAAGCCCGAGCACCTGGGGGAATATATTTACCAACTTTTGGGGCTGCTGAATCTTCCTTTGGTTTCTCAGGTGCTGTTGGGGCTGAAAATAATAAAAATTTCAAAGCTAATCAGAAATAACAATACATTGTATCCAGCATAATATATATACCCTGAAGGCAGTGTTATTTATTTACTGTCTGACACTGTTCCATACTTAACAGATCTGTTAATGTGAAAGTGAATTCCATGTCTGATTCAAATATTAGTTGTGTCATGAAATGTCACTACATTCATCATTCAATTGGTCAGAGATCATTATACCACTAAGTAAATGGAACACAAGAGTACATTGTTACCAACACAAGAGTACACTGCTACCAAAACAAGAGTACATTGTTACCAACACAAGAGTACACTGCTACCAAAACAAGAGTACATTGTTACCAACACAAGAGTACAATGCTACCAACACAAGAGTACATTGTTACCAACACAAGAGTACACTGCTACCAAAACAAGAGTACATTGTTACCAACACAGGAGTACATTGCTACCAACACAAGAGTACATTGTTACCAACACAACAGTACACTGCTACCAACACAGTAGTACATTGTTACCAACACAACATTATGCTGTTATTACTAATTGTTTCATACACACACCAAGTACACTGTTATCAACACAAGAGTTCATTTTTATTGCTAATTATATTTTATACATATAATGGCTGAATTAACAATCATCGGATCAAATCCACTGTATCAATGCCCATTATAATTACTTGCATTGGAAGTGATACTTTGTCACCTTGAGAGATAATCCATTTTGTGTTAACAGACTTAAGGGTTGATATTTTCAGGTCAATCAAGACCATTCACTGTCTTTACACTGATCTGTTTTGAGTAATCGCCTGGGCTGAATACTATACATGACAAATTTGAGTTCCTTCTCATTGGAGAATTTCTTAACATATAAATATGGGATCTGAGTTATTATTACAATATGAAATACTGGACAAATTTTTTTTTAAAATTTGGAAGATATACATATTCAAATATATGCAAAATAAGTGTCCTTCAAATTAAAAGCAATGATCTTAAAAATGTTGTAAAAGTGTAAAATTTAATTGCTGAAGTTTTTATGAAAATAAAATCCTTTCAAATAAAAAAAAAATATTTTCTCTTAAAAGATAACTGATTGAAGATAAAAGATTGAAAGTTGTGTAAATAGTATTTAAAGCAAAACATAAGAAGGAAAGCATAAAAACCATAAACTACAGATCCATAATTTGATATACAAACTGCTATCTTTTATAGTTACAATTTTTCCAACATAATAGCAAAAAGAGTCACAGATCATGTTTAAATCATGAATTTTTTTTGTTTTAAAGTCAATACACTCAACAAAAATGTGTTTCACTGCCACATTACAATGCTCCATTAACTTCAGGAGGTATGCATGCATCAAGCATGCTCATCTTCCAATACAATGCCACCTCATTCTAAATGAACCATACCATTATTCAATGGTGGATTGGCTGTTCAAAACATTCCATAGTGCTTTCAGTCCATGTATTTTGCAGAATACAGAACATGTTAACTGGTGCAATACCTAAATTTCCATACTGTATCTTCTTTCCAAAAATGGGTGAATGCTGGACAACTATGATGGCTTCACTTTCTCAAATTACCACTGATACCAATTTGACGGGGTTGCCAACAGTACAGTATCCTTTTCCCTGACTCTAAAAGCAGGTCATGTTTCTGGAAGACTTGGTATATTGGGAAATTTAAGATTCTGTAAGGTTTTCAATGTGGAAAAAGAATCCCAAAATATAATGAAATGAGTAATTTGATTGGTTTCAATCTAAAGCAATGATATATGTACTGCGTTAACTTCGGTGGTAAAGATGGTAGCTGTATTTGTGAACTGACTTGACATTATGTTCAGATTGTTAAAGGTGGAGTTAATTTTGGTTTCCAATCATACTTACAGTGCTCAATAATTTTTTTTCTATGTTCTCACAATCAATGAAATCAGTGAGTACATAATCTCAAGTCTCCACTGCAAAGATTATTAAGCAAAAAATTTAAACAAATTTACACTAAATAAACTATCTTTCCCTTTGAACTTAAAATGCTTAAAATTTTGAAATCTGAACTTTTAATTGGCACTATATGGCCTGAACTGTGCCGACATACTGTGAAGCCACATACCTTCCTACTATGACATGACATAAAAGAGAAAAGAATAAAAAAAGAATGTTTTGTGTCATATCAAATTAGATTTAGGTTAATTGATGAACATTTTTTAAACGTTATTTTAGCATTTTTTTTTTTTACAAATTATCTACTTGAACATTAACAGCACCCAAGGAATGAATTATTAACATAAAAATTATACTATGAAAATGGACATAAAATATAGGACACAAATGTCTTTTGGAAAAGTACAGAACTTCAACATGTGGGTGCATTTGGATTTTTAACATTGCTTTAACAATTTTTCAGCTATATTGCTAAGATGTCTGCAGTTTGACAGTTTATTGTCATCTCCAGCACTGGGGCATCATGCCGAAGACATGTAGTATCATGTCACACCCTGTTACATTATTCTGACACCTGGATGACATGTCCTAACACAAACCTCTTAATGCTGAGCACCAAGCGAGGCAGCTCCTAGTACCATTTTCATAAGTCTTTGGTATGACCTGGCTGGGATTCAAGCCTGCATCAGAGCTAACCACCAGGCCACCATAGTGGTCTTTATCAAAATGCATCCACTAATTTTTATTGAATTTATGAAGGTTAATATGCATTTATTAACTAACTGCAGCCAGCAAAAATTTAAATATAGGTCACAATCACTTCTTGTTACAAGAGCTTTGCAGTGGTATATCATCATCAATTCTGTCATTACAGAATCAACAAACCTGAGAAATAAACATCAAACCCATAATTTAATCCAAGTTGGGAAGCATGAAATATGGTTTAGACAGATCTACTTGTGTTTATAAAGATGAATCCCTATGATCTATTAATAATATGCTCTTATTATGCCAAAATTTGTGGTCAATAGCTAAATGCAAAAAATTAACCCATAGCCAGAAATATGGCTTGGTATTAAGCAATGTATAAAATCACCCAGTTTAAAGAGTACAGCAGTGATATTTAAAATGTCAAATTGAACCAAAGCCTGTGATAAGACTCACAGTTACCTACTTTTAAGATACAGGTGTGGTACTTATCCAGATGCAACTACTAACCTTGTTTCATTATTTCAGGTATAGGAGTATTAAACAGCACACAAAACACCAATATGGTCATAAGCTCAACGCAAAACCATAAGCAAGTAAAATTAAGGTCACAATTACCTTTTTTATGGATATAGTACTACTAATGATGCTCAAGAATGAAACCAATGCAATGAAACATGAAATACTAGTATCCTAATCTAAGCCAATAAATGTTAATGTAGATTACATGACATTCTACTGTAGCATGATTATTGTGCTAATAGAAATGTATTTGACGATTCTAGCATGCACAGAACTTAGGAAAAAGACTTCAAATACAAATGTAACCAAAGTCAGTGATGCATGAAACAGATCAGAGTGACCTACATTTGTAACAAGGGTGTTGTACACATCAAGATGCATCCCATCCACAAGTTATGGAGGTTTATTTATAATCCTTTTTTTAACTGATGGCCCTTACAGCCTTTTCTCATACAACAAGAATCTTGTGAAATTCCAAGAGATCTAACTGGAATAATAATAATAATAAATTTGAAGGCATTTCCTGCACAGGGAAGTCATTTCTCTGACTGATGAAACAATGTTCTTTCTTAGTGAACTTCACTGATGAGATAAACTCACTTATATGAAAATGGTTTAAATGGGCAGACTAAGACACACCCTGTAAATGCAATACCATTTTTGAAAACAAATTAACTGAAACAAACCCTGTACAGCTCTCCCATTATAATGTGGTTGTTATTGTTGTAGTAGGCTTTAACACCATTTTCCAGCACAAGACAGGCTACGCATGGAAGCTAGTATTAATGGTGGAGGAAGAACTCTGGAAACCCAAGAAAGAACCATTGACCTACAAGAAGCTACTGGCAAACTTTCTCACATACTCACACACATTGGCCAAACCTGAGACTCAAAACCAATGCACAGGTGAGATGGCAGTGATCTGTAATGGTGAGCGCTTTAGACCACTCGGAGCCCCTGATAATGTGGTAGTTGGGGTCCATAACTGCTAACAGTTATGTACCAAACTTCGGTATATAACAAAAATGGTCATATGTTGAGTGTACACAGTGTTTCCCTTTCGAACAGTTTTGTGTCAGGGAACACACACTGTAGAAAATTGACGCACATTATCTTTTGCTGTGCGTTTGTTTTATAGCAAAGGATTTGCAAAATACAATCAGGATTTATTTAATTTCCAATGCGTTGCATTAGAGATGGCATCATGCATACTTTGATTACACATCATTATTGATTGCATCATGAATACTTCTTCCGGTTTAGCTCTGTGTTGCACACTGCTATAGTGAGCATACAAAGCAGAGAACCAGACTACCATTAGGCAATATTATGACAGAGTAACTTCCCCTGATCTCGCGAGCTCTCACGCGATTCTATAGAGTTCAGCAAGATGTCGTCCAGATGTTTGACTTCAATTCTTGTCGCACTAAAATGTTATCTCAAGATAAAAACAGCGAGCACTAAGAACCATTAGCAAAGAAAGTGAAAGAATCAGAACATGAAAGAGTAAATGTGGATCAGACTTTAATGAAAAATGGAGAAAATATTCCCTTGACTGGAATACGGCACATCCAAAGCATTGGGATTTCCAGTGTGACTTCATGATTGCGAAGACTACACAAGTGAATGATCCTTTCATGACATCGTTTAAGAATTTTTAAAAATCTGCCCTTGATCACCACAAGATATCTTTTGAACACATTATTACCTAAAACATTCTTTTGGAACAAAGAAATAAGTAAACTTGCAGAGACAAATTCATTATTTGGATTACAAATTCAGGGGGTCATTGCAGATTTTGTTAACTTGTATAACTTGTTAAAGAGAAGATGAATCATTAGCCTCTGATTTTTGGATAAATGTGTTTTAGGATGAAATACAATGAAACCCATGATAGTAAACATTAATTGTCAGGCAGTAAATTAACTGTCATTTTGTTAAAAAGATTTATAAGGAGTTTTGTATTGGCTTATATGTAATGTGTTGGTCTATATTATTGCTAAAAATAATTATAAAGAGACTTAAAATTATGACTTTAATCTAAAAGGAAAATTAACTAATAAAATTATCCTTTGACTGGCTAATGCGTTTGTGTTAATTGTGCGTGTGTGTGTGTGTGTGTGTGAGAGAGAGAGAGAGAGAGAGAGAGAGAGAGAGAGAGAGAGAGAGAGAGAGAGAGAGAGAGAGAGAGAGAGAGAGAGAGAGAGAGAAAGAATGTTGTGCAAATTGCAATATCCTATTCCAGCTGAAAAAGTATGGATTAGATGAAAATTTGTCGGTACATTTTTTAGCCTCACATTTTTTATTTGACCCCCAGTTTTGCCACTAAGGATTTTTTTTTTACCCTCAGTTTTACACTTCTGGGGGATACACTGAGTGTTTGGGAGATGGGGGATCCAGATCATTTCAGCACAAAAATCAGGAAATCAGTTTACTGAATTTTAAACAGAAATCTTTTATAATCTCCAGTAAAGCTTGAAAAGTGGCAAGTTTGTGCTATTGCAATACCATTTTTGAAATTGTTATGATATCCCATCATGTTTTCTATCAAAAGAACTGAAATTACTACAAGAATTATCTTTGTAATTTTTTTGCAATTTTGCTTAAATTAACAATCATTGAATTGCTATCCATTCTAGAAATGACAACTAAATAAATTCTTAGTCATAGAGCAACCCAGTTGCTGCCAAGAAAAGAATCTGGGATAGACCTGAGAAAACAAATTATTAAAGAGCCAATAATTCTTGAATACTTATTCTCCTTTTACAATTAATCATTAATTATTCTCCTGTGTAAAATATCAATATATTTCAGTTTTTAAACAAACAAGTCATGATAAATTGAGATGTCAAATGGGATGCTTGAATGTAACATACTGTAGCATACTATTCTGGAAGGATCACACTTTCCAAAGCAAATAATTCAAGGTCTTTTACAGCACTTTCCTGGATGAAATTGGATGTTTCAAGGATCATCTATCCAAGGTCCTTACTGAACTGAATTGTCAACATTTTGGCGTTGGAAGTATGCATTTCTTTAACCATAAGTGCCTACATTTTTTTAGACTCTCCCTTAATATCTACAATCCAACCTAACAAACACATGATCATGAACTAAAATGCTGGATATATTACCAGACTAGAACAGATTTACTGAAATTTCATGTACCTATTAACATGCAAAATTTAAACCAAAGGTTGCCAATTACAGTTCCTGACACAAGTTAGGATTATGGAAGGTGTGTGTGTGTCCTCCGTAGGTTCCTGAAGGGTCATCAGAAGAAACCAGATCATAATTCCGAGGGTTGGGAAATCCTGTTGTTGGCCAGTTTAGGGATTCATATGACAGCTTGTAGCATTCATATGTCAGCTTGTGAATGCAAATTCATACATGTATTCCAACAACAATGAGAAAAGACAATGCTACATCGTCTATTAATGTTAGTTTCAATTATTTTCTTTATAAGAACAAATATACATTCTCTGTAAAATAAAGGCATGTTATGCATACAACCAGCATTGTCCCCTTCATCTCCCTCTGCCCCCTTCGACTAGGCTTTCTTACCCCCCTCCCAACACAAGCCATAAAGCATAGGACTAGAATAACAGAAGGTTGCAGATTCAATTCCCAAATTCCGATTCTCCTGGATACGCTACTAAAATTCCCAATATCTGAATACCCTGGATTTACTATTAAAATTCCCAATATCCAATTACCCTGGATACACTACTAAAATTCCAAAAATCTGATTACCCTGGATACACTACTAAAATCCCCAATATCTGATAACCATGGATTCACTACTAAAATTCTCAATATCCAATAACCCTGGATACACTACTAAAATTTCCCAATTTCTGATTACCCTGGATTCACTACTAAAATTCCCAAAATCCAATTACACTGAATTCACTACAAAAATTCCCAATATCCGATTATTCTGGATTCACTACTAAAATTTCTAATATTCAATTACCTTGGATTCACTACAGATTACCCTGGATTCACTACTAAAATTCCAAATATTTGATTATCCTGGATTTTTTACTAAAATTTCCAATATCCGATTACCCTGGATACACTACTAAAATCCCCAATATCCAATTACCCTGGATACACTAAAATTTCTAATATCCGATTACCCGGGATACACTACTAAACTCCCCAATATCCAACTACCCTGGATACACTACTAAAATCCCCAATATCTGATTACCCTGGATACACTACTAAAATCCCCAATATCCGATTACCCTGGATACACTACTAAAATCCCCAATATCTGATTACCCTGGATACACTACTAAAATTCTCAACATCTAATTACCCTGTATACACTACTAAAATCCCCAATATCCGATTACCCTGGATACACTACTAAAATCCCCAATATCTGATTACCCTGGATACACTACTAAAATCCCCAATATCTGATTACCCTGGATACACTACTAAAATCCCCAATATCTGATTACCCTGGATACACTACTAAAATCCCCAATATCTGATTACCCTGGATACACTACTAAAATCCCCAATATCTGATTACCCTGGATACACTACTAAAATTTCTAATATCCGATTACCCGGGATACACTACTAAACTCCCCAATATCCAATTACCCTGGATACACTACTAAAATCCCCAATATCTGATTACCCTGGATACACTACTAAAATCCCCAATATCCGATTACCCTGGATACACTACTAAAATTCTCAATATCCAATTACCCTGGATACACTACTAAAATCCCCAATATCCGATTACCCTGGATACACTACTAAACTCCCCAATATCTGATTACCCTGGATACACTACTAAAATCCCCAATATCTGATTACCCTGGATACACTACTAAAATCCCCAATATCTGATTACCCTGGATACACTACTAAAATCCCCAATATCTGATTACCCTATTACCCTGGATACACTACTAAAATCCCCAATATCTGATTACCCTGGATACACTACTAAAATCCCAAATATCTTATTACCCAGGATACACTACTAAAATCCCCAATATCCGATAACCCTGGATACACTACTAATATCACCAATATCTGATTACCCTGGATACACTACTAAAATTTCTAATATCCGATTACCCAGGATACACTACTAAACTCCCCAATATCTAATTACCCTGGATACACTACTAAAATCCACAATATCTGATTACCCTGTATACACTACTAAAATGCCCAATATCCGATTACCCTGGATACACTACTAAAATCCCCAATATCTGATTACCCTGGATACACTACTAAAATTCTCAATATCCAATTACCCTGGATACACTACTAAAATCCCCAATATCTGATTACCCTATTACCCTGGATACACTACTAAAATCCCCAATATCTGATTACCCTGGATACACTACTAAAATCCCCAATATCTGATTACCCTGGATACACTACTAAAATCCCCAATATCTGATTACCCTGGATACACTACTAAAATTTCTAATATCCGATTACTCTGGATACACTACTAAAATCCCCAATATCTGATTACCCTGGATACACTACTAAAATCCCCAATATCCGATTACCCTGGATACACTACTAAAATCCCCAATATCCAATTACCCTGGATACACTACTAAAATACCCAATATCTGATTACCCTTGATACACTACTAAAATCCCCAATATCTGATTACCCAGGATACACTACTAAAATCCCCAATATCTTATTACCCTGGATACACTACTAAAATCCCCAATATCTTATTACCCAGGATACACTACTAAAATCCCCAATATCTGATTACCCTGGATACACTACTAAAATCCCCAATATCCGATTACCCTGGATACACTACTAAAATCCCCAATATCTGATTACCCTGAATACACTACTAAAATTCACAGGATTTTCTTAAGGACATTAGGATTCTTTTTGCTCTTAGTACCTGAATTTGAAAGTGTTGCATTTAAAACAATTTATGATTAAAGACACTAAATATATGAAATTACTTAAAATACATCTGATAACATATAACTTAACAAATGTTTCAGGCATTTAATATTAACAATAAAACCCTATTTAACCAAAAATATCAAAGTTGCTTCAAAATATTCAAATATTTCACATATAAAATATTTTGCAAAAATTCACTTTCAAAAGATGTATAACCTTACACATGGTTTCCACATTAAATATGCTCTTATCAAAGCAAAAACTTTTTTTTGTACATAGTTAAATATGTAAAGAGTTTCTGACACTAAGATACATATAATGGTGAGCATTTGCGATATACAACAATAGTGTGGTTAGGTAAGCAATTTTTAATTCTACTGGTTATAGAAAGGGTACACAAAATATGGCCCATATAAATATTTGAGTTGAAATAAATTAGATATCACTTTTTTTTTTTTACAATTCTGCAAACGTAAGAACTCAGCATTATTTCAAACCTGTGATAATAAACAGTCCTTATCAAAGGTTACCTCCCTTGTCTTTCTCTACCAAGAAGAGGACCCAGTGGTCCCGAGATTGTTTGCTGTCTGATATCTGCTTGATAGTCAAATGCAAGAGCCACTGGCAAAGAAATATGGGTTAAATGTATGCTCTATGTCAAAATTTAATATCTGATTGTGCATCAGCATCATTTGGACATTACTGAAAGGCCCTTATAACAGGACAATGTGTCAAAGTTCACCAAAATCTATCCACCAGCACAGTGATAATGTTGTGTAAATGTTTTTCTCCTTTACAAGTGTATGTATCTGCATTATCTGTACAATCTGAAAACTTTCTATGCCTGTATGCTGTCAAATTCATTCAATTGGATTTTAAGAAGAAATTGCTCATTTTGTTTTTCTACATTTAGAAATGGTGGCCATATTTGATGATGAATTGGCAAAATTTCTATTGATCATGCAAGGCTGCTTGCTATCAGGATTTGCTGACAATTATTGGAAGTTATTTAAAACTGTGACCATTTCCAGTCATTTGTCCAAGAACTTCCTCAATTTACAAGTATCCTATGGGAACACTATCTTTTATTTATGCCATATTGATACATGCCGTAACTTAAAGAATGCATCTATGGCAAAAATTTAGCCTTACTTGTATATTTAAATTTTATTCTTGTAATTTAAGTCAACAAATCAGTACTGCAATATCTTAAATTTAAATATCTAATCTATCTTGCAAACAACTGCTTTATCAATCTTGAACCAAATTATGCAAAATTACTGGACTAGTCCAAGCCAGGAACTAACTAATTGTCATTCCCCATTTTTCCAGTTTTCTTGGTAACATGTGAAACTAGACTCGTGAACCTGTGGGGTCTTATAAGTATCAAGCCCAGCAATCAATAATGATATGCCAGTCAAGATTTGTTATTTTTCATTGTTATTGTGGGGCGTAACACCATTTTTCAGCACATGTTAGGCTATACATGCCAGCCAGTATTAATGGTGGAGGAAGAAACCGGGAAAGAACCACCAACCCACGAGAAGCTACTGGCAAGCTTTCTCACATATCCACATGCGCCGAATCTTAGACTTGAACCCACACAGACAGAGGTGAGATGGCAGTGATTCGTAATGGAGAAACTAAGAGCGCTTTAGACCACTCAGCCACGCAAGGATCCTCCAGTCAAGATTTGCAAGCAAAGCTAAGAAAATTTAAAAAAAAAAATAAATAAATAAATCTGATAACCTGATGCCCAGTGTCCCTCTAATTTTAGATTGGTCCCATTGTGTATTTTCATTATGATGACATACCTGCCATAACGTGGCACAATATAAATGAAATGACCCCTCTCCTAAGTGAAATTGAGATCTGATTTTAATCAAATTGAAGCATGACATGTAATGCCGAAACTATGAGTTTTACTCCCAGACACACTGATAGTCAAGAAAATATAATTTTCAGTATTCTTCAAAATAAGAAGCCTAAATATTAAGCCAACCCCACCATAACCACTTTCAGTATATATCCGTTACATGCAGCATGTATAAATGGTAAACAGTCTATGATTGGAGCCGATATATAACTATCCCTTGCACAATTTAAATAGCAGCCATAAAAGGCAAAGATGTCAGGTATAAACCACCATTTCTCATATTACTTAACTGGCTGACAACAGCTAGTTAGATGTGTTTGAAGGCTGCAGTGGGTGAGCCCATTGTGCTAATTTGAATAGGTATGATCAAAGGTGGATCAACCCGATATAGGTAATCAAAGAGATGCTAGATGTGTATACAAGAACAAACGTTATTACATATTATTGCCTTGAAAGAGAATGTATTTATTTCTTCTAGTATTTACAGAGGTATTTATATAAAAATATATTTTTGACCAATTTGTGAACAACGGCTATGTTTCTTTGAAGCTGGATTGTACTGCATATATATATATATATATATATATTGCAATGCATGATCCTTTTAGCTACTGGATCAGCGTTCAAGCATAATTCATTTTTTGCGCCGATTTAGAAAGCAATTACCTAACAGCAAAGGCAAACAAAAATAAATTTCAGAACTCTTGGTCGACGGAGTTTACTCTGTAAGCATGCCTGCGAAAACTAGAATAAAAAGATGGGGGATGCTATTAATTTTTGCACTTAATGCAAACAACACATTAACATGTCAGTTCTGACCAGAATTTATTCGGAGAATCCAGCAGAAGTTTGAACACCAGGACCATCCAGTCTCTACTGAGCATAGTGATAAAAACTAATGACACATCTGAACCGTGTTAAATTTATATTAAAATTGTAATTATTGCACCGACAATATTAAAAAGGGTGAAGTTTTGGGCAAACTGGAGTCTAGGCATTTTGGAATTTTAGTCAGGGATTTTGAGATTATTTAAATCATCAGACTGGGGCCTGTGTGTAAAAAAAAAATTCTTTAAAAACTGCCTGCAAGGTTGATCAATCTTCAGACCAACTAACCCTGACAAGTCCGTCTCAGTAAGGTAGATGATTTTTTTTCATTAGATTGATCAGTTTTCAGTAAGGTGTAACAAAATATCAATAACTGATATTGTAAAGCTGGAAAGCATAATTAAAAGTTTGATGCAGTAACAGTAACATTATGTTAACTGAAAAGTTTGTAAAGTAGCCGTAGACCGTATTTACCACCAAACTATAGATCCAAACCCAATGCATCTCAATGGCTTGTTGCTATCTCTCAACTTAAGTAATTTTTGGAAATTCTTTTCCCATTTCATAACAATGACAATCATATCTCCTGCCATAAGACATACTCAAATTTGCAATAAACATATTTGTGTTCTTTCCATCTTCTATTCACAAGAATCTGAATAATCCTTTTTACTTACATGTGTTAATTATCATCACTTTTCCAAAGGCTTATTTTCCCTTTCGTCTTAAATGTGCACCACTTTCAGGAAGTCATTTTAAAAAAAACTTCTATATCAACAGTTTGATCATGCAGACACTTCGCATGAACAGATAGGTACAGTTTAAAATATTTGAGGTGCTGCTGTAAAGTTAGTCTGTTTTCTGAACTAATGTCACTAATTCTAATATAAAGCCCAGATCCAAGTAAAGCAAGATGAACCAATTATCTGGGGTTTTTTGTCAATGATAATTTTTTTGTAGTTTTTGCTTGTTTGCCATAAGTCCATATTTTAAGGGTACTTTTAAGGCATTTTCTTAAGAGTTGGCAGGTCTGAATCTTGCACAAGCCATGTTGAAATGAAGTTATTTTTCCTGGTTAATATATATTACCTTGCTGTGTTGCCTGTGGCTGGGACTGTGATGCACTCCAAGGCCCTTTCTGACCAGCATCTTTTTTGTCTTTTGCCTCTCCGTCATCATTCTCATCACCAGATTCCTTATTCTCCTCTTCTTCACGTGTTTCCTCTTTCTCACTGAAATTTAAGTTTAATTCTGATAAAACAACTTGCAGGAATAAACCCCAGTCACTGAAGGTCCTTATGAAGGTGATCATATAACCTACACATCTCGTTACCCAAATATTAACAGTGTGAAATGCACTTCAGTGGATCACATACTTCTCTTTATCACCCTACTGTTTTGTTTTTTTTTTTTATACAAGTACACATATACTTAAGAGTCAAAGGGTGATTTTGCACATTTCTTGATGAACTTTTCTGCTGTGAGAAACTAGAATAGACTCTGATGCACGACTAAGACCTTTGACCTTAAATTTGATGTCAGAAGGACATCAACTTGCTCGTTGGAATGCAACAAAATTGCAATGTCTGGTCAAAATTCACAACAAAAAACAATATCAATGCAACCACTTGTGGAAGATAAGTAATAATTTATTTTACATGGATATGGTGTCATGTTGAATGTAAGATAAGCATCCTTTTCGTTAGAATTACTTACATATTGCATAGAACCAACCAAACATCACGTGTCTTTTAGTAAAAATCCATGTCTATACGACCATCCATTTAGGAAAAGTAATATTTTCTAGATGTAGAGGTCCCGCTAGGATTTTAGAACTAGGTATCTAGGACTCCTACTTTGGTAAAAATAGGAGTCCCACCAGCAAAAATTGCAGTCTGAACTAAGCCAGAAATCATGTACTTTATTACACTTGGCTTCGGTCGCATCTGAACTAACAGTTATAGCACAGTTCTGAATATAATTGAAATCTTCACCATTTTTCGGTTTAACTACAAAACACTGTCTACATTTGCAAACTGCATTTTGTCTAAGTCTCTTGATTTCGAGTTCACTGGCAATATTTATATAGCAACAACCGGAAATGAAATCAATAATAATGATTGTGCTGGGCTTCGCCAATGTCGCAAATTGTAATTATATTTTAAATATTGGCAACAAAATATACCTTATGGCCACAGTTTTGCTACAACATTTTTGGCTGATAAAATCGGTATACAGTCTAGAGATTGGAGTGGAGAAATTCAAAGGCACCATGACAGAAAGTCTCAAACATGGATATAAAAATGCACTGGAATCAATTGTTACATAAAGAAATCTTTATTTCATATTGACAAACCACCTTAACAGTTAGTTGTTATGTCATAATCTGCTTAAACTAGCCATGCAACAGACCAGCTACAATCGACCGCCTCTGAGTAATGAAATGTGACCACAAGACAGCAATTTTAAAAAAACAAAAAAAAAAACAAAAAAATTGTTGAGCCACAACTTCAATGAAAACTGATTACCTTTAAAGCCCCAATATATACTAAGAAAATTTTTTAAAAATTGTGTCAATGTTCTACAATTCATTTGATGTTGCCGCAAATAGGTGTTTGTTTTGTCCGTCAAAGGGAGCCTTTAGCGGCACCTTCAATAACACATGCACATTTATCAAAGCAAGCCGGCGACCTTTGATCAAAGAAGTCAGCAACAAAATAAAATAAAAGTATTGCTTGTTTTCAAAGTGATTAGAACATATTTATTTTGCCGCAAATGTTTCCTCCATGCAACAAAAATGTGCATATGGAGGATTCCTGTGTAGGTGATTTTCTGCGTCCCGAATAAAATATTTGCATCCAAATACACGTAATTAAGTGTTTCCGAGATCTCTGTAGATGGCCACCATGACTTTCTTTTGGATGTATAAGCAGCACCATTTTTGTTCTGATCAACTAAAAATTATTTTAGTATTTAAGTTATAACCCTATGCTAACACATTGAAAATGAGTAGCAGCTCATGTGGGTATATAGTGTTCTCACCAGAATTTCAGAACCAGCAGTAACACACCCTTGCTGGTAAAATGATAAAATCAAGGTAATCTGGAGTGAACTGGCAATCAGATTATAGGAATCAAATATTTTTGATCAAGATATTTAGTTTTTCATTCCAAATAAGCAATATATTTTAAAGGTCCAAGAAATATTCTGCACATAATATAAAAATCCAAATTACCATTATTCAGCCTTAGCTTGTCAAGAGAATACTTAAAACTGGAATCAGGGAAACTAATTTCAAAAGACAAATTAAGAAACATTTAGTTAAGTACTGTAGTATTACATGATTTATTTTTGGTTAACTGAAAATATTTCTTATCAAATTAGTTTTCATCAATCATGCCTATCAACTTTTCCAAAGCCAAACAGGGAAATTAAAAAAAGAATTGGGAGATGGGGACCTCAAATTAAGCAGGATTCCTGGAGATGCCTCATTTTCCTCCAGGATGTGCCTTCTTTGCATATTCTGGTCTTCTGTGGCCAAAACGTACAAAAGCTAAAGGTTAGTCTTAAATAAACAAGCAAGCTATGCAACTAATTAACAGTTAATCCTTATCACTGCAATTATCTGGTGAAAAGGACTGGCCCTCTGACATAAGTTCTACAGTGTGTGTTATGTAAGCACCAGCAATTAATGGACAAAATAAATGAATTATATCCCACCTTATTTCCTTATTATCAACTTAAAGGGTCTTTAACACTGATTACTAAATGAAATTTCTTCCGAATTATTTTTCTGAGGGCCCATAAGCTGTTTGGTATGTTCCTTCCCTCATGAATTTAATGGTAATTATTGTTGTATATATGATACAGTAACGCCAGGTGTTCACTTGGCCAAGTTTCTTTGATGAGAATGAAGATGCCACTGCATTCTCTATGATCACATTTGGGATTGAAACTAACTGCAGACAATTTTATTGCTGTGGTTTATTTTTTTACTGTGGTTTTTTTTCTGATATCTGAATGGCTAAAAATATTCATAAACTGAGATGGATAATGTTGAAACTTAACATTCTATTTACTGAACTAAAATATTCTTTGTTGTGTGGTATTATTTTCTCACAATATTCACAGGTGATAAAACAGAACATGGCTTTTGTGGATTGCATAAGATTTATGTAGAATTTTTTTTAAAAGGAGAATTGAAAATCAACAGACATCATGTGATAATCAGAAGTTCTCTGACAAAAGTGGGAGATAATATCTGAATCAGAGGTAGGAGTGGAACCTTCCCACAAATCTAGAGTATTTCTCCCAGAATGAGAGCTGACAGGCATGATCATTACTTTCTCTTTATCCTCTTCCTTAAATACTAAAGATATAAGATTATATCCATCCAGAGCAGAATTGGTTTCAGCATTGTTACTTTCAGAATCCTGATTATCTCCAGAACCTTTACCTCCATATCCCTCTAAAACATTAGAATACACCCAACATCTGATATGGACAACTATGAGCAGACAATGTGAATGTGGAGAATCCTGTAACTGGTCTCATGACACAATTGATGACCATGTACTCTATCTACTGACACAGTCGATACCAGAATAGATACAGTCGATACCAGAATAGAAAATATTGCAAATGGCCTACAGACACAGTTTACACCAATGGAAAGATCTTAGTAACCAGTCTAACGTATCGGCTCATTCAAAGTAACACAAGAAAAGAGTGAAGATAACAAGCTTTAATGAAGTAACAGGTATTTCAGTTCCTTCAGTTTCACTAACGACCCACTGAAACAAACAGGAGATCTCAGGATCCTTCTCCTGTTCAAGTGATTATCGTTTATCACCCTGATCAGATAAATGAGAATGAGTATTCAAAAGAGGATCACTATGCTCAATACCTTTCGACTTAGAAGTGAAAGTGACTTCTTCAAAAGCCTGACCAATACATGTGTCAGCTAAAGGAACACAGTCCTTATCAAGAGCTTTCTTTGCCATAGCTCTGGTAACTTCGCAAGCTGAGAATAAATCAGGGATTTCCTTTTCAATAGGATCAACTTGTCAGTTACAAGTGAATTAACCACAACCTTGTCTCCAGATAAGTCACTGCCTAACAAGAAATAAACGACCTCAACGGGCAAATAGAGACAATACGCCGACGGTCACAGGTCCTGAAACTAAGTCTGATGACATATTAACAGAATGGAGAGGAACATTAATATAGCTGCACTCTACTCCCTGAATGAGAACACTCTCATTAGAACAGGTATTCTCAGAAGAAGGCAAAACACCTGAAACTAAAAGACTGAGAATCTCCTGTATCCCTTAAAATTTTAATGGGGATAGGATTGTCCAAATCACCCAAGAAGTGATAGAGAACCCTTCATCATGAATGGTTCAAAATTCTCCAAAAAACAATCAGACTGTGGTTTATCAAACCCAACAGATGAATTGTTTTTCAATACATGACCTTGACCTCTTAGAAATAAGAGTATTTGGGATAGGTCTATCTTGATTCTGATGCCTATATTTCAATTTGAAGCACTAAGTAATGCCATGTCCTTTTTCTTACAATAGGTACACGAAGGTAGAGACAAGGATTTAGAATTAAGTCTGTCAGAGGTTTGATTTTTAGATTTTGTGCCAGATTGATTTTTTACTGAGTCGTATTTGATTGAAACACCTTTCTACCAATAGACTGCTGAGTGAAAGATTTGTTTAAAGCAGGAACTTTATGAGTTAAGGAATACTTATCAGCAGCCAGAGCAGCATTTTCCTAGGTTTTGACCTCATGATCTTCAAGGTGATTTTTTATATCACTAGGAATACAGTTTTTGAACTCTTCGAGTAATACCAGTTGTTCAAGTGTTTCATAATCATGTTCAATTTTCTCAAACAGACACCATCTCTTGAACAACCTTCATTTTCCCTAGCAAATTCAACATAAGTTTGTCTAATTTCTTTTTTGTAACTTGTGAACTTTTGTTGATAAGCCTCAGGGACTAACTCTTAACCTTTTGAGATGCATTCCTTAAACAAACTGTAATCAGAACTTTGATGTACTGATAGAGATATATAGATATTTTTGGCCTTGTCATAAAGTACACTCTGCAATAATTAAGTCCAATACTCTCTTGGCCAGTTTGAATTATCAGCTACTTTTTCAAACAAAATAAAATATTTGTCTACTTCCTTTTCACTAAAGGGTAAAACTAATTTGATATTTCCTAAAATGTTAAACTTTGAATTTGCATGAGATGTGGAATCATGCCTGTCCCTTGCCAGATCCAATTCTTTCATTTTAATTTGCATCTCTCTTTTTCCCTTTCTTCTATTTGAATGTCTTTCTTTTTCCCTTTCTTCAATTTGTATTTGTCTTTCCCTTTCTTCTATTTGTCTTTGTTTTTCTTCCCTTTCTTCTATTTGTATTTGTCTTTCTTTTTCCCTTTCTTCAATTTGTCATTGTTTTTCCTTTTCTTCAAATTGTAATCTCATTTCTTTTTTTTTAAGTTCAAGTTGTTCTTTTTTGTAATTGTATTTCTGTATCCTTTTCTTTTTCTTCCTTTTCTAATTTTATTCTCATTTGTTCTTTTTGAGACTCTAAATTTATATTTAAATTTTTGTTCTGCCATTTTAACGTCAGAATCAGTTAGTCTTACAGACAGATGCCAAAACACTTTTGTCCAATTTATTCTTCTCTACCAAATGATAAACTATAATTTTCTTGATTTCTTGTTTAGTTAAAGAAGATTTTGCTTCAGACAGTTCATATTTTCTGTTAAGTTCAAGCAATTCATCCTTCCTAAAACTATCCAACTGTTGTTGAGTTGGAGTAAAAGAAAACCCTCCACTCTGGACATTTTTAAGAAAGCCTGTTGTTTTCACTAAAATTTAAAATAAAGTGAACTAGGGGAATTTAAATTTCAATTTTTGCCAATTTTAAATATTCCAAAGGATGAGCGACCAATTACTTTTATGTTACGTATCGGCTCATTCAAAGCAACATAAAAGAAAGAGTTAAGACAACAAGCTGTGTAAATTTTAACAAAAATTAAAAAAAATTCCTAGAAAAAATGAAATAATGTAAATGTTAAACAAGACTTATGGTTTTCAGAAATGATCTAAATTGTTTGTTCAAAATAGAAACATAAGTCCTGTAAAAAGTTCTAAACACAATCTGATGTTCAATTCAGGTCCAAAAATGGCAGATGACCATGTCAGACGAAGGCTAACAGAAAATTCCAGAATTTACACAGTTTGTGTTGCTTTGTTCCAATTTAGAATATTTTCGGAAAATGTCTTTGTCCAAATCAGTAATGTAGTTCTCCAAGAAAACAATTATACAGTTAAAAAACCGAAGTAAAATTAGCTCCTCTAACAAAACATATTGTTCTACGTAGACATACGAACAGACAACTTCTTCAAGCAAACAAATACCTTTATTTAAGGTAATATTAGTTGTATAACTCGAAGATGTTACAATAAACTTTCTTTACAACTCTACAACTGTGTATGACTCTCAACTATGACTGTCTGTCCATGACTCTGATGTCTTACAAAATACCTTGGCATATAAACGAAGCTAATACATTGTTTGAATTACATGCGCACTGAGGACACATGCAATTTTGTAATACATCTGGACATTAGGAAAGCCAGACCAAGTATCAGCCAATCGTTTTCATAGTTATTCCTGAATGTTTACTTGTAATGAATTTGTCATCATACACAGCACGTGCTAACATGTCACATTTACGACTCAAGTAAACATGATGTCTTTTAACAACATATTAGACTGATATTAGTATAATCATATTATTAATTACATTTAATGAAATAAAAATGAAAGAAAAAAGATTTATACAAAATTCATTCCTTAACACACACATACTTTAACTATAGGGTCGTAACAACAGCCAACTGACAGTCAGAAATCATGTCATTGACTTATTGACATTATAGAAAATGCCAGTATAGAAAATCATGTAAATGGCCTACTGAGAGCTAACGCCATTGTAGAAAATCAGGTCTTTGGCCTTCTGACACAGTAACTTTTGAGATTTTAGTGAATGATCACCAAGACATTAGACTGTCAATCCAATTAATTTGTTTCTATTCAGTATCTAATTAGCTCTTTTCTTCTGGAAAGTGTAAGTGTGAACTTTGGAATTCAAATATTATGGCAAATTTTTAATTTATCATGGGCCAGTTGAATAGAAATTATCACTTTCAAACAAAATGTCAAAAGGGGTTAATTCAGCCAGTTGAATAGAAATAATCACTTTCAAACAAAATGTCAATAGGGGTTAATTCAGCCAGTTGAATAGAAATTATCACTTTCAAACAAAATGTCAATAGGGGTTAATTTAGCCAGTTGAATAGAAATTATCACTTTCAAACAAAATGTCAATAGGGGTTAATTCAGCCAGTTGAATAGAAATTATGACTTACAAACTGTTGTTGGTAGTTCTTCCACCCACTGTATGAGTAGTACTTTACAAGTTCTGAATATTTTGTTATACTTTTTCTTGTTTCATTAAATGATTCAATAAATTTTTCTTTGATTAATAGAAAAAATAATCTATAAAATTATATGCAGCTACACACACAACAGGCAAAACAAAACAAGAGTTTTACACATAGCTTAACAAAGGTAAATGAGTTACATAAATATGGCATCAAAGAAGAACAAATCTATTTCTGTGCAAAAAGCGTAATTTAAAATCTGGACTGTCTACTCTCAGGATACTCTTAGACCGAAATCAAGGTTGATTGCAATAAATTTTACAGATGTAATTCCCTGTCATATCCTATACAATTGAGATGGTTTCTTTTTTCTAGAAGACTTCTTTCTGCAACTATATAATATGAAGTGTCTACTGTTTCAATCAAGGTTCCTGCAATCTTTCAAAAACATAACTCCATGACTTTTCAAAGACCTTTTTTTTATAACCATTTTCTCCTCTGCAAATTTATGACCTCTAACATTTACCCAACAAATTAACACAAAGACATATTTTACAGCTGTCTTTGGGCATACTTCATCCTATCAGAGGGGTAAGTTTTCTCTTGAGTGCAAAGTACAATGATTTTGAATGGTGGTAAGATCCATGGATGTAGTCTACAAAGTTTAAGGGGAGCCTACTCTAACAAATCCATTGTTGAAAATAGATCAGTAGCTAAAACTTTTGTCAGCAAACAAAAATGTGACCAGGCAACATGAAATAACCGAATTCCACAACTTTTCCAAATTCTGATTGACTTATGAACTTTCAAAAGTTTTCAGAGCCCAAGAAAAGCTTTCCTATAATTACAAACGTTTCCAGAAATTCCACAACTGTATGGTTGAGACAGACAGATTCAATCTTTGAAATACCTATTACTTTTTTTTTAATTTCCATATCCAAATAAATGTTTCTTATGTTTCATATGCTATTAAGACTACTGTTATACAGATCTTGTGTGTATCATGAGATTTTCAAATATCAATTTACTTTTAATACAAAATTTTCATTCATGAAAATTGAAATACCTGTGGCCAAAGATTCATGCGAACTCCAATATACATACCAAAAAGCTTGTCAAATATCACCATTGAATACACAATTCTTCTAACAGTCTTCTACACTGGACATTGGTAAAATGACCATGATGTTTGCCTTGTTGCAAGTAATGGGGTATAAAAAACAAATGACAGTTCTGGGGGGAAAAGATTGGCCACATACAACAAATACTGATCTACTGGTGAAGGTCTTAGCTCCAAGATACTATAGGTTTTCTTTTTCTTACCACTAACAATAATATGATGGAATAAATTAATCTTGATAATTTACCCAATTTGTAAATTCTGTAATCTTAAACCAGTGTAGTCTGCCTCCTTTTCTTCCTCAAAATCATGCCATTCTTCATCTTCCTACAAATACAAAATGTACTGTCTTACATGTTAAGAAAATTGCCAGTTACCTTGACCTCTACTCTCTCTAATCATATACTGGTTATCTTTTGTTTCCTCATTCTTGTATGTGCAAAATCTGATGACAAAACACATGCAAACAGGAGGCTTAACTCCAAAAATAAGGGCACACAACTCCATTAAACACTAGTATCAGAAAATTGCAAGTGTATGGTAATTGTTGCCATTTTCCAGCAGTTTCTAGCAGTGGTTGATGGAAAATGGCAACTGTCAATTATAAGTGTAACGATTTTATTCTAGGGGCACTGTTTGCTTTCATATTAATGTAAAGATCATTGTCATCTTTGACTTCAGTTTAGTATCTGAGAGTCAATCTTGATAAGAAACACAGCACAAATATGCTACCTGTTTGTCATTAACTATTACAGGGCTATGCTTGGTTTCAAAAGATTCTGTTTCAAGAAAGGAAAGATTTGGAGGTCAAGTTAAAGCTGCCCCAACTCTCATCTGCCAAGCACTCGCATGCACTCATCTAATTCCTATATTTATTGCTATGTGCAAAAGAGTAACCAATCAGAATTTATAATGTCCTATCATTAACATGAAAAGCTGAATAGAGGATCTAAGATGGGTAATGAATTCATATTTCAGGGCTCACAAAAGCTGGATATTATTCAACAAGTTACATAAATTCATTATTAAATGTCTACCCATTAGAGACTATCATAATGTTTTATTTTAATGGAAATATTTTAAACAGAAAAATAAGAAATAATTTGGCTCATTTTGAGTTTCTGCTCTGTTCACTTATTGCACATAATTACTCCTAAACTTTAGACAACATTTTTGTTGCTTAATAAACAGTACTTTTTTACAATTTATAATTCGAAAGAGCAACTGTCTTTCTGAATATACAAAAACCCATTTGATTCTGAGATTTTTCAATGCAGAATGTCCTATAAAAGTTCCATTTGATGTTAGTTTGAATTGTCAAATGTGTGTCACTGTACAAATCAATCCAGCTACTGGATATTCATCTGAAAGGATGATTATTAATACAGAAATCCAAGATTTATTGTATTTGTAACCCACAATTTGAATTTGATTTTGAATAGCAGACTACAGGAGATATGGATGTATTTTGAGATGGAATTGCATTACTTAAAAAGAAATATATTGATCATTTTAGCTGTTTTACCACATAAAACAGCTGTGGTTTGATAATGTCAGTTGGACGATCAATTTTTTTCTGTGAACAGAGGTGAGTTTATTTATATCTATACCATTGGCCCCTCTCCCTATACCCACTATCAACTCATAGGTTTTTTCGTTGTTGTTTCTCTTTCGGGTTTAAAGCCACTTTTCAGCACATGGTACGCAATATATGGCATGGCACATTCCTGGGCATTATTTGGGCAAATAATAGTAATAGTAAAGCAAAATGTTCCAGAAGGTGGGGCAAGGTACATTTTCCAACATTTCCAGCCAATCAGTAACGAGTATACTGCACAAGAATTTCACTGGCTTATTTGGGCCAATTAGAATCACAAAAAGTGATATGCTAACTTGTTATATAAAATATATTAAACTGTTCACAGTACATGTACCGGTATATGTACAGTATAATGTGTGGTAAACATTTCTACTCCCATCTGTACCAATCATAAAAAGACTATATAATTCATGGAAAATTCCATGGGGATTTGCACTCAAGACATGTACATAACCTATGTTAGTGTATAAAATGTAGGTCACAGTGATCTGCTTTGCCTGTGAGGGTGTAGTACTACCAAAGGTGCTTCCTATTCTCAAGCTTCATGATTCTAACTTACAGAGCACTAAACAAATTATCTTTAGCAGTGCTAACAAATTCTGATAGCCCAAAGCCCAGGGACCCCTCAACTCCAGATTGGGTCGTATATGATATACCACATCATTAAACTGTGAAAATACGAACATATATAGTAATGAAGCAAATAATATTTAACCAATGCATGTCATTATTACCAGTAGGTAAACAAACCATAAATATTCAGAACTTTTAATGGATTTTTGCAACGAAGCAAGAAAGTGTTGTTCGAGAAAAGCCCTCCTTCTAAAAATAGATGCATTAGCTCTGTGAAAGACGAATTCTTGGATTTTCGATTGGGGTTAAAAAAGGGGCCAGTTTAGTTATATATTGATTTTAGTGATTCGGTGTGTTGTCTATGAAAAGTTACAGTAATGTTTTATCAGGAACAATGAAATCAGGACAAACAGCATAGTTTGAAGTCAACTGTGCATTTATTCCATTGTACATGTCTTAGGGGCTGTTTCAAAGAATGCTAGAAATCTTTCTCACTGCAATTATAAACAAAACTTAAGAAAATAAAATAATTAAGTGGTAGTTTATTAAGCATTTTTACCAACTTGCAATTACAAGACTCTAATCTTGTTACTGCTATCAGCGAAAATTAATTACAATGTAAAGCTTCAGATGTGCTTTTAAAGTCATACAGCCAAAATACACTTCATTTACTTCAAGTCAAACACACATATACTACGTATGAATAGAATGGGTATGAATATAAATTTTTATACGCATACAAAATATATTGCCACTCACAATTAACACATTTTTTAACTTGAAAATAAGCCATTGCTTAAAACTGTTAAAGGCATATCAAGAAATAGAGCACATCATTAAAAAAAGTTAATGAAGTTCTCATTTATATATATATATATATATATATATATATATATATATATATATATATATATATATATATATATATATAGATATAGTGTTTATTGTTTTGGTCTCACTTCTCCCTGATTAACTCCCACTTCTCCCTGTTTAGCTCCCACTTCTCCCTGTTCTGACCAAAAGGAAAAGTCACTTCTCCCTAAAATTTAAGTCTAGCTTGACCCCTGTACCTTTCATAACCTGACAAGAAAAGAAAATTTGTATCTTCCAGTTATTATGTCTTTTAGCTGGGAAATAAGGTGCCATTGCAGATCAACTCTATCCACAGATAGTACATTATCAGGTAAAATGCCAACTTGATACTTCAGAAGTTTTCCTAATTAATCGGCAGCCTTTCCTGCAGCAAGGTGCATCAAATAATACACAGGTTCTTTCTCTACCACTGATAATGGCCACCATGTATAACTTATCTCGTGCTGAAGATGGTGTTAAACCCTACAACAGCATCAAAAGAAAGATGTCATAATGACAAAATTAACATTCTTCTTTAACATATTTCAAAAGGCCAGAATAAAAAATGCACTAAAACCCAAAAACATCTGCAGTACAAAAATACAGGCACTTGATTATATTGGTAGAAATGGCAAACTAAGGAAACTTTCACAGTTCACAATATGATGCTGCTAGGACTCAATTCTAATTTTCTTCTACCATGTTCATATTTAGTCCCTCACAACTTATACCAACACATGACATTCTAAGCCTATCCACCATTTACCATTTAAGTACTATACTAATTTCAACAGCCACTGCTTCAGGTCTTGTCCATTTTATTACCATTTCTAAAAACAACACTTCTGATGTATATTAGAGTGAATGCAACTACTAGGCAATATGTTGTTGTTGTTGTTGTGGGGCTTAACATCATTTTTCAGCACACGTTACATGGCGGCCAGTATTAATGGTGGAGGAAGAAACCGGGAAATACGCGGAAAGAACCACCGACCCACAAGAAGCTACTGGCAGGCTTTCTCACATATCCATCCTAGGCAATATGTATCTAAAGGAAAATAATGCCAAAAAGAAAAGATTAAAACTTCAAATCAAATTTATTTCCTTTCATATCATTTGGAAAATAATTTTGTTTACATTTTACCAACTAATTCATTCATTCATTATATTTTACTCACATTGTAAAGGTCATGACCCCTAAAAACAATCTATATAAAAGAGATATCCCGAGCATCAGATTTGATATAAAAAAAATTCAAAATGGTCTTTTTTGCCAGTCACATTCACTACTAAGTAGTCTAGGTTTCTTTCAACTCTTCACACCCAACTTTAGATATTTTTACATTTTTGTAATGGGGATGGGGTCAAAGCCATTTGATAATCATAAAGTAGAAGTTGTTGATATCAAATGACTGACTATAGGACCTCTGATGTCATGATCATATAGGTTGGAAGATTTGGGTAGTTATGTAACAAGCAATGCAAACAGCAAATACCAGGCCCACTTTCATCAATATCATCTTTGAGAAAATAACTCGTCCAATCAATTTCATTCAGGTAAACAATGTAAACTTGTTAAAGTTTGCTAGACATCCAAGTTACCTGCTACCCTGCATGATGATGCTGAATTTCAACTTTTCCAATTGGCTCCAACATCACAATCAATATCTATAATGGGATGGGATGGGTCAGAAGAAAATCAAAACTTATGCCAAAGTAAACTAGACTCATGTCTTCAAAATTGTAATAAATTGAAAAAGACATGAAGCAACTTCTTTGGGTAAAAATGCCCTTTAAAAATCAGCAAGGCACTTAAATCGAATACAGAAAAACAGTTTAGAGTGTCATCTTTACGAAAGGAGCCAGGTGGTGCATGTCAAGACCAAATGTGAAAACTTTAAGGAATCACATGATGAACTGCTACAGTGTGCTACATTGTACTTATTGTGAGCAAGGAAATTGTTATCCCCATATTACAACTACAACTAAGACCTCAATGCTAATATTTATGTTTTGGGCATCTGGGTCTAACAGCGTTGTGTAGCATGTTTTGATGTCAACTAACATCTAACGAAGAATAAATTTTCCGGAATATCTCACAAAACTGTCAACCAATAATGATGCTTTTCTATGAAGTAGAATCATAATGTTTTAGACAGACTTTACTTACTGATGTCTTTTCTCTAAGATATTCAAATTCTCACAAAAGAAATGGACATAAAGTTTCGTTGGCCTACCTTTCAGTTGGCTGGAAAGCGATGAAAGCTGGGAATGCCAAATTTGGGTTAAGTTAAAATATTCTCTAAATAAACAAATAAAAATATGTTATGCCTATTGGAACTGCAAGCAATGCTTTGTTTTGTTCAAGAAACATATCCCCCACATGAACCCACTTAAACATACTTTGACTACTGTCGCATTTCAACAAATTCAAATATCAACAGATCATGAAAATGCGTCCATTTGCTAGTGTCTGATGTTTATCACACCAGGATAAAAACAGCACTATAAGCATATTAAATATCAATTTGTGAAAGAATGTTTATATGGGCTGCCAAGTGTGTCAGATATTCCTAAACTTTGCTCATTCTGTTGTCAACCAAAATCAGAACACGCTATACAAGGTTATTATTTGGGAAGGAAGACATAGCACTAAAACATAAATAATATGCAATACGACTTACATTACAGGACAATTTTCCTATCAACTGTCTGTGAAGTAATTATAAAAATATTGCAAAGAAATATAGGGTCACTGGCATTTGTGTTTGTTGCTGCATTAGGCATACACACGAGTGGACTTAAATTTCATGCTAATCGATTGTTAAAAGAAGGGTGGGATATGGAGATAAATGAGATGGACCCACGGGCTGGGAAAAAAAAATGTAATGATTCAGAATAGGATGTGACAGGTCTTATCCACAGGTACTCGACGTGAGCTTGATGTTAAAAAAAAACAATAATTTTAAGAAAAAAAGTCATACATTGACAAAAATATCTCAGATTACCCCCATGACCACTTTATTCCACCAATGACCCTAGATTTCTTTTTGCTATTTTCGTCTCTAACGGTATGTGATCATATTCTATAGCTTGTTTTACTCCTGAGATATTTTTTCTATACATCAAGCCATGGTTGACTATTTTACATTGCACCAAACTAAAGTTATGGGCTCTGAAATATGCAAATTTTGCGAATTTTGTCAGAGTGGACATATTTACGCTCAGGTATAACCTTTTGAGCCAATCATATTTCGCCATTTACATTCGTGCCGCACAGTATACGTTTTCAAACTGAGTTTCGCTTATGTGTGTGAAGAAGAAAATGTTTAATTTTTTGATGGAACAGGATTCCTAAAGTTGAATAGAGTTAATGGGAAGTAAACAGTGTGCTCTGGTTGTCCCCTGAGTGTAGTTTCACGTTTCGGAGCCCTAACTTCAGTTTGGTGCAACGGAAACTAGTCAACCACGGCTTGATGGATATAAAAATATCTCAAGAGTAAAACAAGCCATAGAATATGATTGCATACCATTAGAGACGAAAATAGCAAATGGAAATCTAGGATCATGGGTGGAACAAAGTGTTCGGAAGTTACAAACCTCGTCTCTTATATAGTATGACAGAGAGGGTCCAATGTCAGAATGGGTCATGGGGGTAATCTGAGATATTTTTGTCATTCTGTATGACTTTTTCCTTAAGCTTATTGGTTTTTTAACATCAAACTCGCGTCGAGTACCTGTGGTCTTAACAGGGAAAAGAGGGATATATGCCAACATGTATAGGCATAAATATGAACCTCGCCGAGTTTAGGTATGCGTGGTGCGCTCGTATCACTTGCTGTGCTAGATGTGGCTGACTTGTCTTTCTTTTTCTTTTCTCTCTTAGTGGTCTCTTCCGTCTGTTGAGCAGAAGGATCAAGCGAAGTGGTTTTTGACTTCGATTTTTTCTTGCTTTTGTCCTTTTTGGCGAAGAAATCGTCGAGACTCGTGTCAGTCATTGTGAACTGAAGATGAATTAATAAAAGTCTTTGTAAAATTAACAAGTATTAAAATATGTCCACAATTAACGTCAAACAAGCTACGCAACATGTGTCCTAGAACCTCCATGCGCATGAGAGGAAACGACTGTCCCGCACCAATAATAGAAGGGTTCACGCTGTTTTCTCAATAACTGAAACTTTGCCCAGTCAGTTTTGAATTGACTGCTTCTCTCTCTCTCTCTCTCTCTCTCTCTCTCTCTCTCTCTCTCTCTCTCTCTCTCTCTCTCTCTCTCTCTGGTATCACGGTACCCATTGTTTTTCCATAGACCTCAATGCTAATGTTTTGTGAAATAAATACACTCTCTTTCCTACTTCAGCATGCATGTCACACACTGTCACAGAGAACAATGTTAGATTGTCAATTAGATAAGAACGGAAACAAGTACTCCATTGCATTTAAGAGAGATAACTCTCCTGGAACTAGACAGGGGTAAGAGTTATCTAGTTACACTAGACAATTTTCAATCATATGTACCACATTTTAAAAAAACTTAAAAAATTACAAAATGTGATCTTGATATGAATTAACATAATCTCACATGTTGCCAAGAGGCTCAACTTTTTTCTAAAGCCTAACCAAAGTACAACTCTTACATAATGCACCAATCAAGGCTAATTTTGGTGTTTATTTCTGAATGTCATATTCCTACACCTTAAGCTCCGCCTACCTGGGGTTGTGCTGCCAGATATTACCCGTTCTCTTTTAGTATTCAATTGAAGTTCCCCAGCTGTCAGTTGAGCAATAATTTAGTACGAAAATTCCGAATATATATATATATATATATATATATATATATATATATATATATATATATATATATATATATATATATATATATATATATATAAGTGTGTGTGTATGTGTGTGTGTTACACAGTCTGCTCATTCTGCTATAAGTGATATGAGAATAATACAAACCCTAGTAGGGTTCGACCATTACCCTTTTTTTAATGAATATCAAGACTGACTACTTCCTAGATTGGATTCTTGCCACAATGAACTCTCAAACTTGAAATACAACATTAACTGGTCAGACCTTACTTCTGACGAAAAACTGAATTATACTCAGACATCTGCATATCTATTAAACAAGATTGAGATGCCACATGGTGTTGCGATCTTCTGCTCATACTGAGGTAATCACATTATCTGAGACCCAAAATGCAATAACAAGACAAAAAGGTGGTAAATGTCCAGGATCAGATTTATTTATATGTGGAACATTTTAAATTTTCTGATGCTAGACTTCATGGGCTTTTAATGGTTTTATTTAATTGTATATTTTTTTATAACTTTGTTCCAGATGTTTTCACAAAAGTTACAATTATACCGCTACTAAAAAGCAATATGGGCAATCTAGCGGACAAAAATAATTACAGACCTATAACTCTTACGACCATTATCTCAAAAATATTCTAATGCGTCATACTACAAAGATGCGAAGTCACAATCTCCGATAATCAGTTTGGATTTAAAAAGCAGCATCCTACAGATTTATGCACATATGCCTTTAAGGATACCGTCAGCTATTATGCAGAACATGTCAGCCCAGTATTTGCATGCTTTTTAGAATTTAGAAGGCAATTGATAGGGTCAGTCATTGGACAGTCTCTAAAAATTTGCTGGAAATTAAACTACCTGTATACATAGTTCATACTTTAGTCAACTGGTGTGGCAAACTGTTGTATTACGTGTGATGGGGAAGTGTAAGTTCCAGCGCTTTCTATGTAACCAGTGTGGTGAGGCAGGGAGGTATTCTTTCTCCTAAGTTTTTTATAATATTTACAAAGACGAGTTCAATCGTATCTTGGGCCAGTGTTACGTAGGGTTACGTCTGCCACCTAATGGGCTGTTTCTTAACAATTTTAGCTTTGCTGATGATATGTCACTGATAAGTCCCTCTATCGCAGGTTTAAGAAAATTATTGAAGATATGTGAATAATATGCATTAGAGAATGATATCATATATAATACACAAACATCGGTATGCATGGTCTTTCAACCAACGTCTTTTAAATTACCATCACATCCTTCTGTACATCTTAATGACGTTGCTCTTACGTATGTCGAGATTTATATGTATTTGGGCCATATTTTGAAATCCAATCAGTTAGATAATGAAGATATGATGAAACATTATCGATATTTGTGTACTTGAACGAACATGCTTCTACGCAAATGTAAGCCTAGTTCTTTGAGTATCAAAATTAGATTATTCAAATCTTATTGCTGCACTATGCATTGTGCTATACTATGGACAAACTTTAGTGAATGTGTAAAGAAAACTAGTAATTAGTTATTATATCAGTCTTCGCTTTCTATTAGGTCTTCCTAGATGGAATAGAGCCTCCAACATGTTTTTAAATTATAATGTCTTCAGTTTTGAGGAAGTAAAACGATAGTATGTATTTTCAATGATGACAAGACTATCTAATAGTGAGAACTGTATATTGAAATCACTTTGGAACTATGACATTCATTTAAATTCTCATATTATTATCAGATGGCTCTCTCGCATCTTTTCCAGTTAAAATTCTACCTTTATTTCTTCGACAATGAAAATATATAGGAGCGATGAGGTTTACATATTAGATACCGTGAATCAGATTCTCGGACACGCTCACAGAAATCCGCTGTATGATGATATTCCAGTGCACTGGGTAGATCATAGGAACGACGGATAATCTTTCGAGGGCTAGACTGGTCTATTTTTTTTTTTTCTGTTCCTCTGCAACTTAATCTCGGGCTATATTGAAAATGATTGGCATGCCGCCAAAATCAATTTAGATCGTCCATATTATTATTATTATTATTATTATTATTATTATTATTATTATTATTATTATTATTATTATTATTATTATTTGGTTTTCTGTGCAATAATTGGTGTTGAAGCAACATCGAGGGTGAACAGACCACGTTTTAGAGCAGTCTGTTTTTGATAATAAACCTTCCTACGAAAATTAAAATACAAGCATTACTGAGGTCTCTGACCGAGTTAGTTCATATTTTTCTTGACGCTTGTATTTTCAAATTTTTATGCGTCCTCGTTTACCGACCTGTTGTTCGTCCTTCCCTGCTGATGCGTGCGTGTTTAAAAAAAAGTGGCGGGCAGGTAACAGGTCTCTCAACAAAAGATTTTATCTAGACCTATGCGATACCTGGACCGAGGATCATGTAAATTTATCGTGATAAATCCATGTGGAATCGCTTTCGCTTTTGAGAAGTTTATAAACTTAATCATATCCATGTCCCCTGAACACTAAATCTGGTGGATGTTTCTTACGTATAAATATCAACACCATTAACAATAACTAGAAAATTACAATCATTTCTGATCACTTAATGTATTTGCGCATAGTACTGAGTAAGATATATAATATTGGTGTGTTGTTTTTTTTTTTGTCTGCCTCAAGAAATTATCCGAGTTTGATTTGATTGTTTGTCTAACATCACATCATCGTTTACAACAAGATTATTTGTTTCACCGTCAAAGTTATCAACGGACGGAACATCATCAAAGTCAGTAATAAAGTCAATAATATCATGACCATCAATCTCCCTCGCAGTATCGTTAAACTCCCTCAACACATCGTAGCATTTTTTGGTCATCCATTAATGGTGCCACTAAATGTAACTTATCCCACTTCAGCCATCTCATATCACATTAAGTACAAACTGAATCTTACCAAACCCGGATGGACCTATGATCAGATAGCGCCAGATGCTATTTAACCGGAGTTTCAACATCAATATTTTGCCGTCGCGTATGTGCTGGGCGATAAGAGAATTGCACAATTAGATCTGAAAAGATTTTTTTTTTATGCAACAGAATTAGTTGCTACTGAAGTGAATTACGAACTATCTTCTGACTTTGCAAATATCAAATCAGCAGGATTCAATAAATTCTAAATATAATTTATAGGTGTTTACAGAATTATCTCACGCATTTATTTCACACTGACTATGGACTGGTTGCAGTCTGATTTATTTCTTAAACTCTCTTAATTCTGGATCATGAGCTAGGTAATCATCATTTATTTCATCATAATACTCTACGAATGGTGTCAGCCATTTTTTTTAGCTGAGTAATTATCATTTATTTCCTCATAATACTCTGCGAATGGTGTCAGCCATTTTTTGAGTTGAGTAATCATCATTTATTTCCTCATAATACTCTACAAATGGTGTCAGCCAATTTTTGAGTTGAGTAATCATCATTTATTTCCTCATAATACTCTACGAATGGTGTCAGCCATTTTTTGAGCTGAGTAATTATCATTTATTTCCTCATAATACTCTACAAATGGTTTCAACCATTTTATTAAGCTGGGTAATCATCATTGATTTCCTCATAATACTCTACGAATTGTTTCAGCCTTATTTTGAGGATTCCATGCATTCTCTTTCATCTAAAGAAGCTGAGATAAGTATTTGTTTTAACTCTTCGCTCTTTAATGTCTCTGGCAAGTCTATGTATATAAAAATTCCGAAATAATTCAATCGCACACGTTGTTTTACTTGAAACGCCACACCCGATAAGATAAACAGTTTTATGTCTAGTAACGGGATCATACACTGACGGTGCTGATGACAACGCTGACATAAAACTATATTTATAATAAATATCAGCAGATTAAGAATAACTAAGTATTTTTTCTCTTTTTTATTCTCCATTTGCACCATGATACATCGGTACCAATCTTTTCTAAATCCGCATGTTTTTTTATGCACATTAAATGAATCTGTGGTAACTCTGTCTGCGGTATCATGAAATCGATTTATCATGGCTAAAAAATTTATAGAAACATTTGCGAGCATCGAAGATCTTAAATGAGTAAACTGTGGTGATTCGCCATCAAAGTAGTTCACAATTGTAACTAATTCAGTTTCGTCTGACAAGTAAGCATTCTTTCGACTTATAAATGTGCCTCACTATGTTGTATCAAAAGTTATAGAGTCGAGTTTGGCATCGTCGATAATTAATCTTATGCAATGTCTTTTATCATCACATGAACCACCATGAATATATTTGCCAAGTATGCTTCTGTCAAGATCTTTCGTATTTGTATTGCCATGTTCATTTTCATCGGGATTAGGCTCAAAGATTTCGTCGAGAACAGATCTCTCAACCCTGACATCGTCAAGAGGTGTTTTTCGTAACAAGACTTGTTTCTATTGATGAAAAATAGCAGCTGCTTCATTAATGATTTCCGGGGAATTATTACCGGTTCGTCTTACGCGAATCAGAATTTCTAGTCGTTCAACATAGGTAAGGACGTCTTTGGGCAACGGAGTAATAAGACCATAATCCCTGGTACCTGTACCAGGAGTGACGAGACAATTTTCTGGTTGTTTCTTCTTCTTCAGTACGAGATGGTCTGAATGGCGATTTTTTTTTTTGATAATATATCTCAGGGTAATGCCGCTTTTTCAACTTGCTTAACTTGTTTCACAAAATCTTCAAATTCATTCTTATATTTATCAGTGTTTTTAGATAAACCACTGAATTTTTGAAATAGAAAAGGATCCCTATTTTTTTCCCCCGAAACACTGCATGTGTTTGGATCCAATAATTTATCGTTATCTGAACATCATATTGCGGCAACCGCTATAGTTCTCTCTCGAAAAGTTTACGAGTTTCGGTAAATCGGGCTGGTGGTTTTGGTTTCGATGCAACATTATCTTTCACATTGCCGATCTCCTCATGAACCTTGTTATTACACACAAGTACTTGTTCTATTTTTTCTTGTAATTGTGTTTGAGAAGCACTTGGAAGGTCACGATGAATCTATTTTTGGATTTGTTTTAGTTCTTTCTGCTATTTTCCCAGTTGCATCAGCGGTTTTCTCCTTTAGTAGTCTCTGTGACGGGTTTTAATAATTCCGCTGTGTCCTCTGTGAATTCCATTCGAGCTTATAGAGGCTGTTGTAGTTGCTATTTGACAGAATCACGGACGGGAAGATATTTCTTTGTTGTCTAAGTCGCTGTCGAGCTAGTTTAGTTGCATGCGATTCCATGGCTAGTGTTATAATACTGATTTAATTACGCCACTCTCAGCAGGAGAAGTCCAATAGGTCGGTAAACGAGGATGCGTAAAAATGTGAAAATACAAGCGTCAAGAAAAAAGGCGCTAACTCGGTCAGAGACCACCGTAACACTTGTATTTTCATTTTCGAAGAAGTTTATTTTCAAAACCGGACCGCTCTAAAAAGTAGTCAGTCCACCCTCCCTGTTGCTGTTGAGGATTAAAATTAGTACTCGGTAAAGCAAAGATTTTGAACATGAGACTGGATTCCAAAGATTTAAATATTTCACGCATATACCCATCCATCCATATCCATATACGCAATAGAAATTCAATAATCGTGTAAAATAAATTTTAAAAATAAAATATAAGACAAATTGCCAATGATTATATACGCACTTGGGTTGACATGCATCCTCTTTCTCCCAAATATGTCTTCCCTTTCCGTCCTTAAATCTCAGGCCGGCTGCGTTTATTTTTAAAATATGTAAGGAAACGTTGTGTACTCACTGTTTATGCTAGAAGTTTGTGCTCATCATGGATTGTTGTGATATTCACTCTCTTTAGTGCCTTCTTAAATGAAAGTTCAAATATGGTTTCCATACCTCCAACAAACCCTAACATAATCTCAGTCAGGTGAACCCACCAACTGTACTGTGCAAGAACAACAAACAGAAATCTGTCACTGTGGCATCAACCTATAGTAAACCATATTCACTCTCTTTAGTGCCTTCTTAAATGAAAGTTCAAATATGGTTTCCATACTTCGCACAAACCCCAACATAATCTCAGTCAGGTGAACCCACCAGATGTACTGTGCAGGAACAACAAACAGAAATCTGTCACTGTGGCATCAACCTATCGTAAGCCATGTTCACCAAGCAGATATCACGTGTCAATGCAGTAATCACTAGATACCAAGAAAAACACCGCTGGTATGTGCTCTGTGTTTGATGATTCTGACTTTATCCAGGTTGTTGCAACAGCAATAGGTTTCTATTCGTTGTTCGGAGAAAAAATATGTTTAAAATTAAGTGTGTATTCACCTTTGTTTTTTCTTTGCGGTGGGGTATTTTTGTTTGTTTTTTTTTCTTTTTTTGTGTATTTTTTCCTTTGTTTTTTTTTAAATAAACATAACGTGATTTTCATTTTTTAGTTTTGATACTTGTGCATAGCATGTGAAATTAGTTTTTTTTATTATATCTTGTGACTATCAGATCTCTGAAGTTTGGACATGTAGGTTGCAAAAGTTGTATGGTCATGTGATTAGCAATACAAATGGCGAATTCCAGGTCAAACTTCATCAATGAAAAATTGATTCATCTTATATGTTAGCGTATTAAAATCATACCGAATATTATACTCGCATTTTCTGAGAAAAAAAATCATCTATCTATCGATTTCAAACAAGTATGACTCAATTTAATGTCGTTTTAGTTTGCTAAGCTTACTAGTAAGCGACTATCCTATTCTGCCATCGCATTGTGACTGCGAATACCCACTTTTGTATGGGCAATTTGCTATGTTCCCACACCACAACATAAATGTCAAAATATCAAACATGGAGTGTGAAGTGTAATACGATGCTGTATAAATTTATAAATAAACAGATAACTACCAACTTTGTAAACAAAATATAACTGATATGGCCCGCCGACCGAAATACTCCGTATAGGGGTTGCTGGTAAGTAAAATCCCGTATAACTTGAGTGATATATGCGTGAAAATTACGAAATATAAAACTGATATGGTTATTCGGGTTTTCGACCGTGTTTACAATACGTGTTGAATCATGGAAGTACGATGACTATTTGGACTCAGCGACGGTGAAAAACAGCATAGCCGGATAAAGATTTTAGGTGGACCACAAAAATTCACCAGACTGGCGTGTTATGCACTTGCGACCTCTGGTACGCCACGTTCCCACAATCTTATTATGGGTACTATATGTAATGTGTGTTCTGAAGTAAGTACGTCTCTTTTGACTAGTTTGTTGTCATGCTCTGGGTTTCATATCTCACTCTTTATGTGGCAAAGGTGCTGTTGGTACTTGTCTGGCCGATCAGCATTTCATTAGCATAACTCGTAGCAGACAGTGTGGCCCTCTCAAAGCAAGAGTCTTTGTTCTTAACACTGATAAGATATTTCTTTACCGCTATGGCCGGAAGGGTTGGAACGTGTAGCTTCTTGCTGATAGCCATTACGTAGGCTTGATACAGCTTTTTCTATCTGTGCAGTCAACAGGGAGCCAAACTTTAGGACTTTCATATTGCCCACCTACATTACGAGTAAAGAAAAAATAAAGCTTCCTACAAAAATGAAATCTCAAGGTCAATAACAGTTAAACCAAAGTCTCTAAACGTAACTCCATGGCCTACTGGGTTAGCTCATTATGTTACTTTATCGATGATGTTTGTATTTAATTTTGTATGAATGAGTATTTACGTGCTGGTCACTCGCTGTCGGTCGTTCATCCTTCCTGCTGCAGTAATTAACCAAATATTTGATCAAGTCCTTTACGATATCTCGACATATGATCATGTAAATTTATTGCTATAAATCCAAACAGGATACCTTGCGCGTGTGCAAAATTTTTTTTTAATTTGATGATATCCATGTCCCCTGAACACCAAGTATAATACATATTTTACAGTGTATGATTATCAACTCCAATAAATATAACTTAAATATTAGAGTTGTCTCTGATCACTTTAGGTATGTGTGTATAACGCTGGGTAACATAAATCACATCAGAAATTTCATGCCTGTCTCTTGAAAATATTCTTGCAGGATTTTATTGTTTGTTCGGCATCGCATCGTCGCATATTACGTAATTATTAATACGTCCATACAGGTCATCCACTGATGGCGCTTCATCAATATCGGCGATAAAATCAATAAAGCTCACTCCGTCACCGTCATTGTCTTCTTCATATAACGATTTTGCATTTTCATTAAAATCTTTAAGTACTTAATAACACCGCTGATCATCTACAAATGGTGCTATTAAATATAATTCATCACACTTGAGCCATCTGATTATCAGATTAAGCAACAATTTCGTCTTGCCACTTCAGGATGGCCCAATTATTATCATCCTGATATAACTCGATAGCGCTGGTAGACGTTTGACTGCCTCCTGTTTTCGTATCACTGAGAAGTCAGTGATGTCCATAAAAATAAATATGAATTTATAGTATTCGATGCAATGCTCTCACCCCCAGCGTTGGTATGACCATTGGATTGACAACAATAATAACAATAATAATAACAACAACAAAAAAAAAAACGCCCACTGAGAGGTAAGTGTAAAAAATGTGGTACAAATAAATACAGATTTATCTCCCTTAGCAAGCTTGCGAAAACATGGCTACTTCTTTGGGAAAATTAGCTGGGGTTCCATGGGTAAAGTATCCAGGATAAAAGATTTACCAGGATATAATTATTGTGGTCCTAGAAATCTACTTGATATTCTACTTGATGAACGAGAACGACCATGACCGAGTGAATATCCAATAAACGCAATTGATCAAGCGTGTCATGTTCATGATGTTGCGTATAAAAGCAAAGATTTTCAGCAACGACATATTGCAAATGTGAAAGTGATTAGTACATTAAATTCTGTAAAAGATAAATCTCTCAGAGAAAATCTCGCTAGTTTTCTGGCCAAATCTACAATGAAAGGCAAGCTAATGCTAGGGGATGGTAATAATTATATACCTATTATAATAGAATCAGTCTATTATAGCCCAGGATGATATTGGAGAGGTAAAACGGCGATGAGTAAAATCGCGAAGCAGCAAAAGTCTCACGTGTTGCTTCTGCGTGGTTAGCACGACAGGAAATATGACAAATCTATCTACGTTCATCTAAAAAATGCCTCATGTACATTTTGATGTCAGTACTCCCAATGAAGTTCATCAAGCAGATACTTTGTTTTAACCACATAATACCATTAAAAAGGTAGACATTAATCATACATATACAAATATATGTTAACTGTCGTTGATGTTGCAAGTAGTTATAAAGAAGCAGTGACGTTATTAAGTAAAACAGCGAGTGTCTTTCAATTTTTTTCATAAATACAAAATATTCTACAATTCATTGATTTTATAAAGCATATTTGAGAAGTCTGTTCTTGTATAGGACCTTTATTATTGCTGTAAATTGATTCATTAAAGAGAGGTTTTGTCGAAAAAAATAGAAACTAAATCAGTGATCCTTGTACAGGTTTTCTACCCAATTCATTGCTATTTTGGAAATATTCATTGTGTTAGATGTGCTGATATAGAAAACCATTATACAGGCATTTGAATACATATCTCAAGTTGCATCTGCGTTTGAACGAATTTATCAAAAATGACCCTTGCGATGGCCACAGATACTATAGTTTGATCCTGGCAAAGAATTTTTGGTGCAGTGTCATTGCTGATGAAGAAGCATAATGTCAAAATCGGACGAAGACAATGCAACTCATCACGATCAAGCAATATTTGTACGATTTAATCGAACACTCGCTGATCGGTCATTTAGATATCAATATGCAAAGAAAATAATTAAGAGCTACATGATATCTCGTGAATGGGTTGCAAGAATACCAAGTGTGATAACTGCGTTTAAACAATAAAATTCCTCGTTCAACTTCTATGAAGTCTACTAATGCAATTAAAAAGAAACATATACCAGTACAACGACATGAATCTTCCTTGAAACAATCAGTATTATGTAATGTGACTGTAAGATATTTATATGAACCAGGTGAATTTGAATGGGGTAAAAAAGAGCAGCTGATCCTTTTTGGAGTGCGACTACACATACAATTCTAACGTGGTTAGATCCACTGGTAGACCTGCAATCTACAGACTAGATTAAACTGCTCCTCTGCGTGGATTTGGACTTAAACAATTACAAGTAATTCCCGAAGGCACATAATTACGACAGTGTTTACTTTTGTAAACTGGCTCCCCTAAGGCAATTACATTCAATACAGGTCAGCATCACATTTTCACGTCTGTGAACAAGAGTATAATTAATTCCCATAGTATATTACAGTTGCAACTTGCGCAATGTATATTCTGTCCTTGCTTTAGTGTCATAATAAATGCAGCATTATTATCTAGGTCGCGATTATTTATTTGTCACATTGTTTATAACAAGACAATTTCTTATTACGCTATTATCAGCAGTTTGATTATTGTTTTCTGAAAATTCAGTGATTTTCTTTTAACTCGAGACACTGTAATATAAAATTTGACCATTTTATTATATCATTGATATTCCAAATATTTATATCAGTAATAGTTAGTCCTTGTGACGAATGAATTGTTATAGCATATCCTAGCTTACATGAAGTTTTATCCATGCCCAAAGGCGCTCTCAAAAACATCAACAGCTACCAAAACAATAACATTTATTAAAAGATTTTGTTTGTCATTGTTTCTGGAATCTCAATATCAACATTCTATCGTTGAGTATCTGCTGGGCGATAACACAATGGTACATGTAAAATTGAATTTTTTTTTCTTTATAAAACAAAAATAGCTTCTCGTGCAATTCATCACGAACTACTTTTTCTACTTGCAACTATTAAATCATTTGGTCTCCATAAATTCCAAAATCATTCACAGGCGCATCTGTAATTATTTCACGCATATATCGCATTGTATTTTATCTGGCTCTAGTCTCATTAATCTTTTTAATTAGTTCAGGGCACCATGAATAACTCTCTTATCATCAGTTATCTTCTCATGATAATCCACACATTTTTAAGCACTCGTGCGGAGATTAATCAATAAAAGATGGTGGTTGACAATGAAAGCCGCACATTATCACGGAAGTATTTTTGGCTGGTAACCAGTCAAAATTATTTTAATGTTTCTAACGACACCGTACAAATTTCATTAAAGATGATAATGAACATATATAGTCACCCATCGCTCAGGTGTCCACGTATTACCGCACCATCTGAAGAAACCATGATACATGACTGATTTTGCCTCTTATTCGTGTATTTCTTTGGCTGTTTAGGTGTCAGCACAATCATGTTCATTATCATCCTTAATTAATCTTGCACACGTTCGTTTATAATCATATTATCCTTCATGAGTAAACATACGAATAATTTTCCCACCAAGATCTTTTGCAACTCTATTTTTATAATCAATGCTTTCAGGTTTTTCATTATAGAAATATTTCTTTTGCTATGGTAAATAAACTTGTCTCTGCGGACGATATGATATAACGGATTAATTTACTTTCAATGATATCAATATTTCTACATCAAGCATGAATCGCATAACTGCTATCGAAGCCAAATATTTTTCTGAGAAATGTCTTCTAAAACAATCATAGATAATCGGATGCAATTTTTTTTTGCAAACTCGAATGACCCTTTACAGGCGAAACCAATAAGGTCAAAATTTGGTAAGGGATTGTTTATCTCCACTCTGGTCATCTAATGTGCATGATGTCCGAATCGCCTAAAAAATTCAGAACATTTTCAGTATCCAAGAACACTTCCAGGATAATACGCTACCATATAAACCGATATAATATATTTATGATCGTTTTAGTATTCCATACTCCACTGTGCCCAAATTCGATACCTGTCCGCTGGACATCTTCAAAAATTTTAAAATCGTGTTGGTTTTCATGATTTTTTTTTCCTGGGCAACATGGGCAGCAACTGATGTAACTGTAAAACAATTATTAAGTTACATAGCATTATTATCAGGGGTATTTTGCAATGCACTATATTTTTTTTTCTTCGTGGAGAAATTCTGCCCGATAAATGTCTCCATTAGACTTTACAGCAATAAAATCTATAATTCCTTAGAACATTTACGAATTATTTACGAATTATTACACAGAGATTAAATACTGCATGTGGAAATATTGGAAGATGTAAAATGTTTGAAAGGAGAACTGTTAAATTTGTAAATAGAGAATCTGATGAAAATATAATTTTCCAATCAGTGAATGCGGCTGGTAAATATTTTGGTACAGGGTAGCAAGAATCTATCTCTGCTCTCATCATGCAAGTGGTTGTACACGAGAACAAAGGTTAGTAAAACGTTTTCATTTAGGGTTGCGCAAAATATTTATTTTTTATTTTAAACAAATACGTTTGATACAATGACGTATGAAAATAGTATTGCTATTACAGTTGCTGTTAAGCGATTACAACATGACGGTATACAAATTCTGATAAACTTGATCCTGAAAAGATTATGTGTGATTTTCAATCATTACAATCTCGAAAATCCGAAAATATACATATGCCGACCTCTGATTATAAATTTACAAAGTGGATCCAACAGTCGATGTTACAATCACTGGCGGCAATTACTGATATGCAGGTGAAATTATTTTTTTTTCTTTCACGCTCAAACGAAAAGTTTAGGTCACCATTATCACACGAATAGAAAACAAAAAGAAAACAAAGACTTGCATATGCTTGCATAAACAGTTGAGAAATATTTTGTAGATGACGGAGTCATTAGCGAAAGATAGCAACGAGTGTGTATCTACTCTTGATACAAGTAAAAATTATTATAATAAAAAACGAAATTAATCGTGTCACCGTGAATGTGGTACCAGCTAAACAAACAGGATAATTCATAAAATCAGGAAAATAATATTTGATTCTGACATTGTTTTCTTGGAGTTTAATATGAGCGTGAGATCTACGATGAAGCTCTATGAAAGTGAGATCTAGCATCGAAGATATAGTTTTATATTCAACATTTCTGACCTAAGATCTAACAAATATTCAGTGTGTTTAAAATGTATCCGTGATAAGGGTAAACTATGACATTTTAGATAAGCAATATTAATTGTTTCTGACACAAACACCCTGGTGGTACTTGAGGTATAAACGAATGCAGAATGTATACTTACTGAGACTGATTGGATTTTGCATCGTCAACTTGATAGCTGCCATCAATGGCATCACATACTTGATTGACCGCGATCTCTTATGTAATATTTGTAATACCAGGTGATATATAAAGGCCTCTAGAGTATGGACCATTGTTGTGTTTGAGAATACTTGATGTCGGAGTAATCTTTCCCCATGATTCGATTATCTTTAGAAAATATTCATTGATAAGATCAGTTCATGCTTTTGTTTTCACTTCAGTCAAATGCTGGAATTATAAATATTTGTAAATCTTTATCTGCTATTTTGCAATGATTTATATATAATTGCTTAAGTCTCTGATGTGAGTAATAGTCATCGATTTTAGTTGCGCCGTTTATAATAATTCGATTAATAATGTATAAATCAGATCAAAATTTAAATGTATTGTTTCCATTATTTGATTTTTTACAGTACTGTCGTTATATTGTGATAATTAAGCATATATATTTCTTAAATCGTTAAGTGTTTTATCGTATTCAGGTTTGAACGAATCTATAAATGATTTAAGCAAATTCTCATCAATAATATCTTTATTGTCATTATATTATGTTCTTTTTAGAGTAGGAATTCTTTTGACCGTAAAAATCAGTGAAGTACTAAATATAATTTTCATAGGAAGCTGTTCAATTTTCCTTCGGCTATTGAAGAGTTTAAAACTAAGTCAACAGTGACGTCAGGACATACCTTGATGATTAAAAGGTTGAAGCTTTAGAGAAGGTAGCTAGTACAGCAGTTGACTATTCTTTGATTTACATAGTTTGGTTTGTAAATAAATCATTCTTTTAACGGGCTTCTGTTAAACTATAGAAATTTTATTTGAGTATTTCCAAGTCTTAGACTGGAACAACTGTTAAGAATCAAATTTCTCATAGGAATGGTTAATAATACTTGTCTCTTCCTGTGTGCTCTTAATGCAAAAGGAAATGGAACGTTATTTCTGATTGCTATTGATGAAAATTAAGGTAATGACATAATAACAGAGCTATTCCAAATGCCTTTTCTCTAAGATGTCACGGTCACAACCAACAATTAAACCATACATGTTGCAAGGTTCCCTATCACTCGTTGGTGATTATGGCCAGTCTTTTCCCATTATGATATTAAGAGACAAAATTTATTCAAAGCCTTTTTTGTCAAACACTTGACCTTTGTCTGAGAAGTCTTCTTCTAGTGAACCTTTTTGATAATCCAGGGAATGGAATTTCGAATTGTTACTGTTACTCTCCAGTGTGTTATTTGTCCTTGAACATAGTAGCGGGACCAATTAACATACGAGCTGTAACATAATTGCCCATTACTGGTATTAACTAACAAGCCTTCTATGTATCAAAGAGATGATCCTATTGCAACTGAAATCCCTGTTTAATATCCAGCTTGCGTAGTTACTAAAGGATTCTTTTTATAATGAACTTGAGGTATTAATCAGAGAGATATTTTTTTGGATACTTATTCTCACAATTCTAATCATGGTGATAAAGGGCTAGTTGTGTCACACGAAAAGGATCATGAGATTTGCTGTTTGTTTCAGAGGGCTATTAGGGAAAATGATACTCCATAAGTGCCAATGTATTATTTAGTTACAATCGGGATCCTTCTGAGGAAAGGGAGACCACCTGAGGTATCTGCTGGTGGTTAGTGATCAGTAAGCTATCTAATTGTTGTGTCTAGATCATATTGACTGGAACTTCCTGTCTTAACCCAAGAAACTTTGTCTGGTCATTTAGGAGCCAGTAAGACTTATCACAATATCACAAATAATCTGTATTGGCCGAATTAAAAGTGACGTTTCTAAATATTGTAGATCTCGTCATACTTGTCGTATGGTAGGAAACGATAAACAGAATTCACCTAATGCTCATCTGCAAACTATTCATTGTGTCCATTTGTTTTTGTGTGCTGTAAGGAAATCAGTTCAAGAGAAGTTAGGATTTTTAACTAGTTTTTGGACGTATGTCCGCAGTCCATTGAAGCTATTAAAAGAAAAAATTCATCTATCTGAAGTCAAAAATTGATCCTCTTGAATATGTCTCTGTTATTATACACAAATTGTCAGAGGCTTCCAAGGTAACAAAAACTAATCTTCAGTCTTTCCAGTAAAGAATGAAACAGAAGTATGACAAAGACACCAAGGATATACGCTTTCAGCCAGGTTGACAGCTTTTTTTCCTATATTAAAAGTGATTTAAACTGCATTTTAAATACCCGTTGGAGGAAAAGCAAAATCAATTTTGACTGTTAAACATGTTAAAGGAGAATGGTGACAGATATAACCCTGTAATTCATTCAGATCATGTAGTAGTTCATGTTCCACACTACGAGGATTTAAATGAAGACGTGAATTGGACTGTAGTGACTTTGAAGTGATCAGTCTTCGCAATTCGAAAATCTTGGAAAATCTGCACCTAAAGCATTTGCATCCACAATAGATAATGAATTAGAACATTTAGAGAAGATGAGTTCTTATTTCTATATAACCCAATACAAACAAATAAAATCTACCATGACATTAACATCATCCCAAACAAGACTATTAGAAGAAAAGAAGTTACATATTTGCTTGAGAAAGACTTCATCGAACCAGTATAAAGTAACTGGTGTTCGCCATGTATTCTGGTCCCTAAACCAGATAATACTTTCTGTATGCGTATTTATTACAGAAAAGTAAACCGTGTGACAAAGACAGATTCATTTTCATTCCTCATAATCGATGAATGCATTGACATAATTGGAAATGCCAAATTTGTTACCAAGTTTGACCTCATGAAGTGGTTCTGGCAATTCCATTTACGGAAAGACCAAACGCAGTTTCAGCATTCATAATTATAAATGGACTTTGTACAAATAAAGTTATGACATTCGGTATGAAAGGTTTCCTCAGTATGTCCCAAAGCCTGATGAACATAATAAAATTTGAATTTAAAAATGATTCTTGTGTGGTGTTTAGTCTTATGTGTGATAAGGAAATTACAGTTTCATTTGGAATACCTCTGGAATTTATTCGGATTAATTGGATCCTATAGAATTGATAAAACGTTTAGGACTTAGCAATTCATTTTATATTTTAGGGAAAAGTTTGTATATTAAATTAATAAATTATGTAAAACTTGTTGGTTATCTCGCGTTCTTGTTATCTATTTTAAGACCAATGAGAGTTTCGCCGTTTCACTGGAGACAGGTCTTAAACAAATATCACTTTTAAATGCAACAGTTCTCTCCCATGTGTTTTAAATCGCTCCTAACCTGTTGTTAAAGAATATGAAGTTTCATATTGTTTCGCTATTAACTGAAGAGAATGCATTTTGCAATCAGTGTTTCGGCCGCTGAAAGAAATGGTTTTAGGCCAATCATATAAGCCAAGTGGCTACTAATTTTACTGGTTGGATGGTTGATTGGATTTTCATCGGCACTTACAGCACAGTCTTTTTCTATGTTGTGGAGAATTAAGTGTTGCTATTTTGGTATTACAATAATGTTACGGTAATAAGGCGATCTACAATGACAAAATGTTACTAATCCGACTTTCCTAGGCATATTCTGTCATATATAAGAAATAATGATGCCATATGTAATATACTTAATAAAACATAATTGCTATGAAGCACTTTTATTAAATCTTAATTTTCGTGTCATTGTCTGTCGAATATTAGCAGTAACATTTCTTGTCTTATCATCCGTGCCATTGTCGATTAGTGCAAGCAGTGACATATTATATTTTTTTGTCATTGTAATCGACGCTCTAGCAGTGATGTAGCTACAATAATTAAATTAAAACCCCAATGCATGTAAATTCCGTTTAAACAAAGTGTACCATCTTTGAAAACAACACTTCGCATCCATGCGGTATAGATGGCGGCAAAATCTCCATACACTGGGTCTTTAAAATAAACACTATTACATGCCTACTATTATTTACAGCAATGCAACGATAACTGTTAGATTACTGCAAAATTGTTTTACTTATATTTTGTATTACTAGCATAGTACATATTTCTTGCATCAATACAATGTTGACCAGTATTTGCAACATGATATTGAAAATGATATTTCATGATATAATCGAGTGAATGGTCGCACTCACATTGCCTGCATGTCAGCATCTTCTGGTTGCCTCTCGTCTTTACCACTTTTCCAAATGACTGTCAGCCTCTCTCTCTCTCTCTCTCTCTCTCTCTCTCTCTCTCTCTCTCTCTCTCTCTCTCTCTCTCTCTCTCTCTCTCTCTCTCTCTCTCTCTCTCTCTCTTCTTCCGGTTATCAAAATGTTTAAGTATACACTGTGCTCTTCCTCACTATGCAATACAGGTATATCGCATTTTTATTCGCCAAGTAAAAATATAATACTTAACCTAAATACATGTTAGGTGTTTTCTTCTCCTGCAATCAAACATTTACCCCACTCTTTTCACGTCAGGCACGGTTTATCATAGTTAACAGAGCTAAGCTGATATGGTCAGTTCGCCATCTGATAATACTCACTCTATTATAGGACAATTGATATCTTTTCTAGCGGCTACTTGCTTCTTACTGGAACATTACATAATTAAACCTCATAGATATCCATTACACCTGATTTACCTACCTACTACCAGAACTTTCAGTCGACACACGTTCCTAATGCTAAAACCATCGATTGCCGGTTGAAAAAGAACTCTCAATTTAATTTTATAAATTAATTGATGGACTCAACGCGGTAATTTGAGATTATAAGACTTCTCGAAATATTTGATCTGGTTGGTCTCAACCCTGTCATTCTTTAAACTTAACCCTACACTGATATATCTGTCGGACTGTTATTCAAGTCATGCCCCAAACAGATCATATCCCACTCTCGCAGTTAGAGATTTATTGCTTGCCTAACCCATACGTGAAACTTAGTAGTTACGTGCCACGCTGACCTCGACAAAATGCACCGTAAAATTATTTCTACATACTGTTTGTGAACGTTTGCCCAAACTGAATTATGATGTTGTCCAACAGAGTATTAATGCCATAGTTAACTCGAGTTTGTTCTTCAAAAAATTACAACACGTCGTTTTTTTGTGTAGATTCTTGAATCTCTATATCATCTATGAACAAAATCTTCCTGAGCTTAATTTTTAGTTCAAGCTGGACTAGTACAGAATTATTATTTTATAATTCTTATTATTTTGCATTTTGTTCAACTTGATAAAAACACCAAGGTTCTGAAAGTCATGAATGTGAACGCGTTGATTGCTTGTTGAGTGTATTTGTAATTTTCAGTCTGAATTTGGTTTCATCTCTTTTGGTTTCATCTCATTTTCAGGGCTATTTAGAATCTTTAATTTTCATCCTTCTTCTTCAATTTGTCCATTTTTACCTTCTGCTTCACCTTACTTTTTACACTTCTCTTCATCTTTGGACATGTCTCCTTTTGTCAAAATATAGTTGCCACTCTATCCCCTGAGCACTTCGTCCAATTCACTATTTATGTGCTTCACTGGATATTTTGGAGCTGTGGTTCATATTCAGTATTTATCTCTGATTTAAGTATGCAGTCAGATTTTTTTTCACAAGATGAATTGGCTGAGTGCTCTTTAGATTTGTATTTATGTCGTGGTCATTTATGCAACATTAACTTTTTTGGGGTGCTAGATGCACACAACTGTTACTTCCTTTGTTCACGAGTAACAATAAAATTCTTATGATCTCAATCGTCAATCTAATACGAGTAACAATAAAATTCTTATGATCTCAATCGTCAATCTAATACGAGTAGCCGTCTTTAGATCTGTAACCTTCTTGCATATGATTTGTATCGCATTGATCTGTAATTTCTTTTCTGGAAACAAGTAAAACTCAATGAAATCAGTAATTTATTTTCTGTACATTTATGTGACGATTCACTAATGTTTTTTTTTCTGATACTGATTATTTGATCAGTGTCATATTGCTGTCACACATCTTAAAATTTGTGGAAAAGCAAACACTTTAAAGAGTTAGAAAAATTAAAGTCACTAAGACAATCAAAACTTTGCAGCATGAGAAATATAATAGCTTTAATTAAAAGTTTCGTTGATGAATGTTTATCCAAAGCGGATTAGAAAATTTTCAACGTACACTTTTACATTGAACAGATTCGACTTTTAAAAATAAAACAAATGCACAAACGGAGTGATATAGAAGACAGCGTGAATAATTTGCATGTTATGATAAGATACTCATAAAAAGTGTTTGAGGATGACATTGAATGGTGAATTTAATTAGTGACTTTACACTAAGTAATAATACATATTACTGAGCCAATTTCTATATAATCGAAAATGGAGGAGAGAATGTATCGATTAAAATTAAAGGAAATGTGTACTGTAAAGATAAGTGGGATTTGTAACTGATCCAGGAGTATTGGTAAAGTTTGTTTTGAGTTGTATCCTTTGGACCACTGATAGCTACTAAATATATTGCTCCATAGTCGAACAACTGATTTGCAGTTTCCTTCGTGATGTACAACAGTTATAATCCTGAATCACACTACTTTCAGAACATTCTTAATTTTTCTCCTGTTAACGTGGCAGTTTTTATGGACAACTGCTGTCACGCATACTGTGTAAAGAAATGTGATTTAAAAAAAAAAGCAAAAACAAAGGGTTCTTCGTGTACAGCAAGGTATTAAAACTGCTGTTGATTTAAGTAGCTTTATTACTCGCAATTTTAATGTATCTGGACTCTATATCAGATGACCTCACAAGTCCATCAATCGCATTTATAAGCTGCTTATTTTTCTTCTTCTTCTTCTTCTTCTTCTTCTTCTTCTTCTTCTTCTTCTTCTTCTTCTTCTTCTTCTTCTTCTTCTTCTTCTTCTTCTTACTATTATTATTATTATTATTATTATTATTATTATTATTATTATTATTATTAGTAGTAGTAGTAGTAGTAGTAGTAGTAGTAGTAGTAGTAGTAGTAATAGTAGTAGTAATAGTAGTATTAGTAGTAGTAGTGACAATATACGTGTTGGAATATTTTGAGTTATACGATACAACTACTACAGAGTCGTTTTAAGAAGAGGGGGGCCTAGTCACAAAGTCTAACCTTAAAGGTATATTGCACCACAATATCTCAATCTCATACAAAGAGTATTGCATTGCATTTCTATGTGCATATGTATCATTTTATTAAATGTATTAATATAATATTAAACTGCTAACACAACCGATACCGAAAATTTGTTACCGAGCCGCCATTTGACCCCTTGCTGCGCGGGGCCATAGGCACGTGCCTCGCGTGCCTATGTCTTAAAATGGCTCTGAACTATTTTGTACACCAAATTTTATAAATTGTTATGCGGGAGGAATTTGCTTAATCACGAATACGAAATAGATGTAAGATTGTTATAATTACACAGGGTCCTTTTTTTTATCAAAAAGCTGGACATAAATCACATATACCAGGCTTTTCTGGCTGGTTATTGACGAACACTGCCAATTACAATTACGTTCGGGTCACTGGATATCTCTCTGGAGCATTGACTTTGCATGCTACTCTGTGATTTGTAATACAAGCAGTTAATAGGTCAGGGTAGATGTTTCATAAAGGTGCCGAGCTAATAAAGGAGCTGACTAATTAACAGGTTATCTTCGGAGGTACTGGCTGGTGTTTCAGTTTTATGCAAGTGATGTTTATAACTTTCATATTTTCAAACATGATTTCTGACTCAATACGTGCAACATACATACAAAAAATTAACTAGGAAATAATACACACGGTCTATATATATATATATATATATATATATATATATATATATATATATATATATATATATATATATATATATATATATATATATATATATATATATATTTAAAAAATTCAGTAAAATGTTCTAATGTATTTACGTTTCCGCCTGTGGTAGTTCAAAAGAATATTTGACCAAGTATTAACTGTAACATTGCTTACGCTTAGTGCCTTTATTAACTTTGAAATGTATAGAGGGGATGGGCAGTGAAAGTCAGCAGCTTTATATATTTAGTTTCTTTCTGGCATGGCAAATTGAAAACTAAAAAAAAAATATTCCATACAATTTCAAAGAAAAAAATATTAAGTAACTGACTGTCGTTCTTTTTCTTCTTTTTCTTCTTTGTACATTATTTGATGACCATAATAACTGCTGACTGTGAATAATCTTTTATGCAGTATTGAGAGAGAGAGAGAGAGAGAGAGAGAGAGAGAGAGAGAGAGAGAGAGAGAGAGAGAGAGAGAGAGAGAGAGAGAGAGAGAGAGAGAGAGAGAGAGAGAGAGAACGGAAAGTGCTATCCCTGGATTCTATAGAAAAATGCTTGCTAACAGTAATCAGCATTAATATTCAAAATAAATAATACTTTCATACAGGATAGACAATTTTTAATTCATGTGCTTTACGGAGATTCCAATCCTGGTCCGCGGGAAAGCGGCATCCATCGCCATGCCTGCACTCACAAAAAAGAAAATTAGTATTCAGTATGTTATATACTAAATGACCTTTCCAATATATATTCTTGAAAATGAACACATAAGATACAATAAAGCTTTCTTTTCCTTATTAGTCAAACATAAAATGTTTAATATATATATATATATATATATATATATATATATATATATATATATATATATATATATATATATATATATATATATATATATATATATATATATATAGAGAGAGAGAGAGAGAGAGAGAGAGAGAGAGAGAGAGAGAGAGAGAGAGAGAGAGAATAATGCAGTATAGTACACGTGAAAAAGCATCTGCAATAAGGTCATCGTTTTACCCTTGATGTCTCTTATGTTGATATTGTGTTCCTGGAAGATCAAACTCTCTCCAAGATATCTGATTTTTGTTCTTTTTTTTTTCCCTTTCTTAATGAGAGTACCCTTATAAAGTGATCACTGAATGCGATAATAGGGGAAGTCTTGTAAATTGAGCAAGTATATAATTTCAGTAAAATAGAAAGTGAAAAATTTAAAAAATGTGGAGTTTGGTGAATGAAATTCTAAAAAGTTTTATCACTAGTCTTAAAGTCTCTAATAATGAGTTCCAATGACTATCTGAATGAAGTTCAATCTATTGTGCTGATGTGCCAATAATCCTTATGCATCAGTCATATAATCCAAAATGTTTTTAAATGAATTCACAATGATACGTCTGGTGTTATGGTACAAAAAATAGTTTTCCTGTTAATTATATATATATATATATATATATATATATATATATATATATATATATATATATATATATATATATATATATACACAGACATATATACATATATAAATATATATATACATATATATATATATATATATATATATATATACACAGACATATATATATACACAGACATATATATATATATATATCTACATATATATACACAGACATATATATATGTATATATATATATATATATATATATATATATATATATATATATATATATATATATACATATATATATATATATATATATATATATATATATATATACACAAACATACATATATATATATATATATATATATATATATATATATATATATATATATATATATATATATATATATATATATATATATATATACAGGAATATATATATACACACACAAACATACATATATATATATATATGTATGTCTGTGTGTATATATATATGCTTGTCTGTATATATATGCTCAAAATCAACTTGAAAAATAATTAAATTTCAAAGATGATATCAACAGCATAAGCTTTATTTTACCTGATAACATTTCAAACACCCCAATGTAAAAAAAAAATCAAGAAACACACCAACCAACTCCCCGAAAAATCTACAAAAAACAAAAACAAAATAAAAGAAAACATACGTGTATACTGGATGGTTTTGTAATTGACACAGGTGAACAGCTTTTGTTAGTTTTATTGGAATCTAATACGTTATTACATATTTCCGGGACACAAATTATGACATAGAACAGACTAAACGTGTAATTTGAAATGTCATTTTTGGAAATATTTTGGATTCTAAGAGACACGACTTATATACTATGTTCGTATGTTTCTTCTAACAGCACTGTAATGTATTAGATCTTAACACTTGAATGAATTTCATATTTAATCAATAAAATCGTTGTATGTGTTATACTGGATTCATGTATTTCATATTTGATCAATCAAATCGTTGTATGTGTTATACTGGATTCATATATTTCATATTTGATCAATGAAATCGTTGTATTTTCTGGATTCGTGTATCTCATATTTGATAAATCAAAACGTTGTATGTGTTATACTGGATTCATGTATTTCATATTTGATCAATCAAATCATTGTATGTGATATACTGGATTCTGTATTTCATATTTGATCAATAAAATCGTTGTATGAGATATACTGGATTCATGTATTTCATATTTGATCAATAAATCGTTCTATTTTCTGGATTCGTATATCTCATATTTGATCAATCAAATCGTTGTATGTGATATACTGGATTCATGTATTTCATATTTGATGAATAAAATCGTTGTATTTTCTGGATTCGTGTATCTCATATTTGATAAATCAAAACGTTGTATGTGATATACTGGATTCATCTATTTCATATTTGATCAATAAAATAGTCGTATTTTTTGGATTCGTGTATCTCATATTAGATAAATCATAATGTTGTACGTGCTCTTCTAAATCTGATCCAACATAGCAACAGAAATAAAAAGCATCATCACTAGCACTTAGCAGCGTACTAACGGGGAGTGCGGGTGGGCGGACAGGGCGGTGTCCTGATTTCTGAGGCCTTGGGGCGCCAAAAACACCTATGAGCCTTCGTCGTCGCTCCAAGCGCCATTTACTCTTAGTACGCCACCGCTAACACTTCCTTTCAGGTCTGGAAAACATTTTGCCATCTAAAGTTATAATTTATCTGTAGCCGAGTTTTAGTGATAAGTTCAAAACAATCAGAAGACTTTTACAAGTTACGTACCGAGCTTGAACTGTCTAAATGGTTAACAATATTGGCATGACGCAAAGTAGATTTGACGAATTGCAGTAAAGAACTGAAATGATTTAGATGAAAGTTTAAGACAAAAGTAGATACATTAAAAACTGAAAAGTAATTAAAGTAATTCCTCTTGCATTAGCTAATAGCACCCTTTCAATGAAAACTAAATAGATCAACACAAAGGCACTCAAAACTGATTCTAAAAACATAATAGTGATAGATACAAGAGCACAAATATTTTAATGACGTAACCAAAGTTGGATCTATAGTGAATTTCGAATACAATATATTTGTAAGTGAAGAATATACAGAAGGTATTAAAAAAGTTAGTATAGTGTGTAATGGATTAAGATTAAAAAATAAAAAAAATAAATTAGAAGTATTGATTCGATATTAACAAATGGTTGTATGTAAACCATGGAAATAGTAAATATAAACTCGCTATATTTGCACAAGAAAAGCCATTTTCATACAATATTGTTTAAAAAAAAACCTCAGAACAAATGACAAAATGAGGTTTACTCATAAACATTGTACAACTTTTGTATGCCCGGCAACATTGGTAAGCAATAGGACTTGCCTCCAATGACAACATGTCTCTAGCAGTCATTGTCCATGTCGCAAATGTACATTCGGCAATTAATTCGGATTCATTGCAAATCATGTCTCTAGCAGTCATTGTCCATGTCGCAAATGTACATTCGGCGATTAATTCGGATTCATTCCAAATCATGTCTCTAGCAGTCGTTGTCCATGTCGCAAATGTACATTCGACGATTAATTCGGATTCATTTAAAATTCGAACAATATGCATTTGTCCAGCGATTCAATTTATAACACACCTAAACTTTATTAACACAGTACATTCGTTTAGCGAGACTAAATTTTACCATTTGAAAAATATTGTTTTTCATATACTAGCAATTCAACATTTATGATTGCAACACTTTAAAATTTGAATAAGATACTGTATAAAATGATTCCGAGTACAATTTAATAAGAGACTGGCAGAATTAATTGTTTATAGCAGTGGGGATAACTTCATCTGGTTGTAGAATTTCCTACTATCATTTACTGAAGTATAATGTACCAAGATTAGTCAGATTGGTATACAAGTTTTATATTTATTTTCAGATTTAAACCTTCTGTACGAAAGTAAAATACCACTGCCTGGTGATGATTTAATAGATATGAAACCAATTAATTTGCTGTGAATGATTTTAAAAATCCACTACAGCATAATTGGAGATACCTAAAAGAAAACTGCCATCTGAACTCGCTTATAAGACGAATGAAACAGTAAACAATAAATATTTTTATTGGTATAAGTCCGTGGCATCCGTCAATTACATTCTTCTTAGGTTTATTTTCCTGTCGGTATTTGTCCGTGGCATTCTTAAAAAGATATGGCATTCTCAGCTTTACTTTTACTTACATGCTGGTATTTATCCGCGGCATTCGTTAAATACATTCTCAGCTTTAGTTACCAGTCGGTATTTGTCCTTGACATTTCGTGAATTACATTCTCAGCTTTAGGCCCTACTTACCTGTTGGTATTTGTCATAGCCATCCGTCAATTACATTCTTCTCAGTTTTACTTACCTGTTGGTATTTGTCCGTGGCTTTCGTCAAAACTTGCATTCTCAGCTATACTTACAAGCTGGTATTTGTCCCTGGCATTCGTCAATTATATTCTCAGCTTTACTTACCTGTTGGTATTCATTAATTTTATCTCATTATCCAAAGGGACCTTTAATGGAAGCTCTTTATAACTGGCTTTGCCAGTATTTAAATTTAACTGCCTAGTTATTCCTGAGACGACTATTACGTTATTTCCCAATGACAAGTAAAATGGACGATTAGATTTAATAATTCCCTGTAAAACTACGAAGCCACAATGCTGTAATTCAATTCTCATCTCGATTATAGACGAGTCTGTGAAATAAATTAACCGATAAATTCAGTGATACAGTGATGCAACTGAACGTGTTTATTTGAGTGTTGGCAGACGGTGATAAATATTAAAAGATTTTCATCCATATTAACTTAAATACAAAATGTTTCGAAAAAGAAATTTCAGGGAAGGTTTAACAAAACTTTCCTACTTTCGATTATATTTCTCCAAGACCATGTAAAGTGTTTAATATCTTTAGAAGTAGCCTTTAAGTTATTAATTAACAAATTTCTTTTGCAATTGCACTACACCCAACCGTCAAATTTACAAGTTTATGTGTGGTCTGAATTGTTACTATGATTAAGTAAAATGGAATAAAAATTAGAATTTAAAATTTACAAGGTATATCACTGAAGCATTTATTAGACGAGACGTTGTCTGATAAGACAACATCAAAATAAAGCAATTATATATTATTTTATTTTACGGGTAGATAATTAGATTAATAAAAAAATTGCACTATTATTATTAATAATAATAATAATAATAATAATAATAATAATAATAATAATAATAATAATAATAATAATAATAATAATAATAATAATAATAATAATAATAATAATAATAATAATAATAATAATAATAATAATAATAATAATAATAATAATAATAATAATAATATGGTAGTCAGAAAATCTGAAATACATCCAAATTATTCTGAAAAGGAAAAATAATAGCTATATGCTAGTTGCTCGAAAATAGAAAAAATCTGTGTCAAACCATATTGAATTGGATTGGCCGATCTAGTGTGCACTCCAAAAGCAACACTTTATTTATTCACTTCTATATAAAAACGTATTTCTGACAAGCCGAGCATGCACATTAAAGGCAGAATCAAATTAAATGATTAAGCTTGCTAAATAATGACATAGAAACAAGCAAATCCAGAATACAGTTGTGGTATCCAGCATATCTTACGGTTAATACTTTTTATCCATGAAAAAAAATTCGCGACAAGAACAGAATATGAATTTAAATGACACTCTCATACATACATACATACATACATACATACATACATACATACATACATACATACATACATACATACATACATACATACATACATACATACATACATACATACATACATACATACATACATACATACATACATACATACATACATACATACATACATACATGTTATGTATATTAATTTAATAACGTATTTGTAAGTTTTAAATTATATATTTTTATTTTATTCCATTAAATATTATTGTTATGAAATTTTTTCTACTGGATTTTATTTTTTGTTTCAGAATTTCATTTCAGTTCTGTTTGACCTGATAAAAGGCCAGTGGTTTGAAACATTGTATCTTTTGCTGACCTAGATTCAGAACCAGTGTCAGTTTGGAGTAAACAACATATTTTATTATTCATTTCCCGAGAAAAATCGATTGATTTTAGCTAAGGCTATACTGCAGTACTTGACTTTAAACATGTGAAAAGTTTCCACGATTTTCTAGAAGGTGGTAACGTAACCCCATCCGGGAATCTGTTTTGCGTTTAGTCATGCATATAACTCATGTCATCATAAGATTCAACTTAGTTGTGCTTTAAACCTTTGAGGCTCAAAGGTGTTTTGTTGTGACCAGTTTGAGTTGAATTTTTTCTATTTTTCGGAATTAGTAATTTATTTCTCTGGAAAACATACATATAAGTGCTCCTTTACAAAATTATTGGACAAAGATATTTCTTGAACATTATTCAGAATTCTAAAATGTAATATTATTTCTTCGAGGGTCAACAAAGAATTCGTTGTTGCACAAGATAGGCTATACATGGCGGTCAGTATTAATGGTAGAGGAAGAACCACGAACAAAGAAGTGCTGACTCATCAGAACAAAACATACCATCGAAGATGTCATCGCCTCCAATCTTGGAATTTCATCAGGATTCGAACAGTGATCAATTTAGGACTTTTCTTTGATGGGACGTTTTTAATTCTTGAATTAAATTTTATATTTGTCTCATAAACGTTAAGTCTATTTTCTCATTTTTACCTTATTTTTTTTAAGGAAAAAAGTTATTTGTTAAATTTTGTACAAAGCTTATTGGCTTCACTCTTTTCTTGATACTTTAGTACGAGCATAGATAGACCATAAACAATACATACATACATACATACATACATACATACATACATACATACATACATACATACATACATACATACATACATACATACATACATGCGTTCGTGCGTGCGTGCGTGCGTGCGTGCGTGCGTGCGTGCGTGCGTGCGTACGTACGTACGTACGTACATACATACATACATACATACATACATACATACATACATACATACATACATACATACATACATACATACATACATACATACACACACACACAGACACACATACATACATACATACATACATACATACATACATACATACATACATACATACATACATACATACATACATACATACATACATACATACATACATACATACATACATACATACATACATACATACATACATACATACATACATAGAGCTTTATCAGCGCGACGTATGCAAACTTGCGATAAATATTCGGCTACAGAGGCGACGCACAGTACCTTAGGAGTGAGCAATCGAAGTATATATAGATAAGACGAAATTGTTCTTTTCAACTACCATATGGATATGTGAGGGATTATGTATATTTCCTAGAGATTACTATACGATTGTATGTATTTATATATTTCATCTTGTAAATACGTTGGTGGACGATGTATTTCTCTTGTTCATGTTCACTTTTCTCTTTTGTGTCGTATAATCTTGTAATATCTATAATCCGAATTTTTTATTAACCGGATGTAATCTTTGCTGTAGAGTAAATGAAGTCAGACAGTAATAAATAAATGCACGCACGCGCGCATAAATGCATATAAACACATACATTCACATATGTGTCATGTAAAAAGAGCTACATATAGGGTAACCCTTGTATAAGATTTCCATTTCCTTTTCTTTACTATTTAAAGGTAATGTTAAGCACGTAACAGTATTTCTAACTATTATTATTATCAAAGAAAATGTTCAGAGATCAGTGTCATGCGGAGCCAAATGCTAGTTATCTGTGACTACAGATGTTTATGATAGTAGGTATTCAGATACTTCGTTCGGTCAATACGGTAGCTGACACATTATTGCTGTTGTATTTTTTTACTTTTCTTTTGTATTTCATGATCTTGTATTATGCTGAATTTGATTAATCTGGTGAAATCTCTTTTGAAGAGGAAATAAAGCGAGTCAGTCAGTCATATATGCACGCACAGACTGACAGACAGACAGAATAACAGATAGACAGATCTTTATCAATTGCCAGATGTGAGTTATAACTAACTTTCTTGACATAAACTACACATACTAATTTTTCATTTGTATAATTTATGCATATCATATAGATAATTATTAAATCTTTAAATAATTGCACACTCTTACAGCGATCGGATATTTCACGGATCGGCTACAGTGGTTCGTCACTCGGTAAGGCGATTTACAATAGCAACAATATGGCAACCACACCATAATAAAATCTACAGTGTTCATATGCCTAATAACGCCTCAAAAGCAAACAAAACAAACCGTATACTTTGTTAAGAGATTCTGGCTAGTTTCAACGTTTTGAAAGAATTCGCCTTCAGAGTACATGTTTGCATTGTAATATTAAATGTATTTATATTTTTTTTTGCATTTCGCCGTAGGCGTTAGTAAATATTTAAATAGCGTGATAGAGATCTCGACGTTGCATTGTTCAATTTATTATTTGCGCAATAGGTAGGATGTGAGAGCCTAGAATTATTAATTAGAAACTGTAGTTCCATGGCAGAAAGGCATTTAAAAAATCTAATGGATATATTTGTGTCTTTCAAGTCCAACACAAAAAAATTCCATACAGTATTTCCTTGTATAAGGGATGTTTATTTTGTCTTTACTTAGTGAATTCAAATATGTGTATGAACTTTTTATATATGAACAAATCACTGTTCTAAACTACTGTTTTAGGTCTGTCTGTCTGTTTCTCTCTCTCTCTCTCTCTCTCTCTCTCTATCTATCTATCTATCTATCTATCTATCTATCTATCTATCTATCTATCTATCTATCTATCTATCTATCTATCTATATATATATATATATATATATATATATATATATATATGTGTGTGTGTGTGTGTGTGTGTGTGTGTGTGTGTGTGTAGGTGTGTGTATGTGTGTGTGTGTTCAAGATAATTGCTTCCTCCTAGATGTTAAAGATTCAGCAAACAAATAATAGTAATGCGGGAGAAGTGACGAATATTATTATTATTATTATTATTATTATTATTATTATTATTATTATTATTATTATTATTATTATTATTATCAGTAGTAGTAGTAGTAGTAGTAGTAGTAGTAGTAGCAGCAGCAGCAGTAGTAGTAGTAGTAGTAGTAGTAGTAGTTTATTATTGTTGTTTATATTTTTGTTGAATTGTAATATTTGGTCATTTTGGCGAGAGTGGTATTATACTCTTGACGATTATAAATATTTGCATTCATATTATCTTCTGTGAGTGGCTTGTAACTCCAGTAGACTGTCGATAGTTATTTCTAAATGCAGTAGACTTTCGATTGATGATTGTAACTCTCCATTTAATTACCAATATTTACTTGGAACTCCACATTGGATGGTCATATTCTTTACATTACATGATTATTTATCTCTTGAGCAAGTTCCATCAAATGTTACAACACAACCTAGACAGATTTTTTTCCGAGACGAACACTATCTTATCTAAGAAATTTCTTTGACCATTTAACCAAAGGCAAGTCTTCCATTTAGACCGCTATATCCTGTATTTTGAAGAGAGTACTAAATTTTGAAAAAAAAAAATCCTAAAAGAAACCATTGAAACTAAAGTGGTTGATTTTTAATACTACAGATCATGATAAGCTTGTAATATGAAAGTATGCAGTAGTTTCATATATAGGAAACGAAAGTAATTATTGGTTCAGTGCAAAAGGCATCATGAAGAGAAAATAACTACACCATGTTAACGCATGAGGTATCTGTTTCTAACAAATTAGGAATCAATATTTTATCACTGTGACATAACATTAATAGCAATGGGTATGAAATAAACGTGTGTGTGTGTGTGTGTGTGTGTGCTTTACTTTTGTGTGATGCCATACATATATCTGAAATATATTTCGTATCTTACCCATATTATTAATGAATTCAATGGTCATAAAATACAATATAAATAAAATATTTCCTTAATGTCATTTTGATCTTTCTCGCAAATAATAATAATAATAATAATAATAATAATAATAATAATAATAATAATAATAATAATAATAATAATAATAATAATAATAATAATATTGATAATAAAAAGGGTTAGAGATTAGGGTAAGGGTTAGGTTTAGGGTTAGGTTAGAGTTTAGGGTTTAGGGTTTAACTTGCCATTGTTGGTATTCTTTTGTGTCTCTGATGTACTGCTTTAACACGCCATTGGTGGTATTGGTTTGCGTATTGTATTATGTCTCTGATATACTTCATTAACAAGCCATTAGTGGTATTTTTGTGTCTCTGATATACTTCTTTAGCAAGCCATTGGTGGTATAGGTTTTTTTGTCTCTGATGTACTTCTTTAACAAGTCAACGGTGGTATTAATTTGTTTCTCTGATGCATTTCTTTAACATGCCATTTGGTGTTGTTTCTTTGTCTCTGATGTACTTGTTTAACAAGCCATTGGTGGTATTTTTTGTGTCCCTTATGTACTGCTTTGACATGCCATTGTTGCTGCTGTTTGTCTCTAATGTACTTCTTGAACTAGCCATTGGTGTTTTTGTTTGTTGCCTCTAATGTATTTCCTTTACAAGCCATTGGTGTTATTATTTTGTGTCTCTGATGTACTTCTTTAACACGCCATTAGTAATATTGGCTTGTGTCTTTAATATTTTTCATTAACAAACCATTAACATTATTTTTATATGTCTGTGACGTACTTCTTTAATAAGCAATTTGTGGCATTGTTTTGTTCTCTGGTGTACTGCTTTAACAAGCTATTGATTGTATTGTTTTGTGTCTCTGATGTACTATCTTAACAAGCAATTGGTAGTATTGTGTTTTTTTTTTCTTCTGATGTTCTTCTTTAACATACCATTGTTGGTATTATTTGCATCTCTGATGTACTTCTTTAATAAACCATTGGTGTTTTTGGTTTTGTCTCTGATGTACTTCTTTAACAAGCCATTGGTTTTATTGTTTTGTGGCAATGATAAACTTTTTTAGCAAGCCAACGTTGTTATTATCTTATGTCTCTGAGATATTTCTTTAACAAACCATTGGTGGTAATATTATGTTTTTCTGATGTACTTTTTTGAGTAGCCATTGATGTAGTTGTTTTGTGTCTCTGTTGTACATCTTTAGAAAGCCATTTGTATCCTCGTTTTGTGTCTGATGTGCTTCTTTAACAAACCATTGGTGTTGTTGTTTTTGTCTCTGATGTGCTTCATTAACAAGGCATGGTGTTGCTGATTTGTGTCTGACGTACGTCTTTAATACCCTCTTTGTGGTATTGTTTTTTGTCTCTGATGATCGTCTTAAGCAAGCCATTGGTGGTATTGATTTGTGTCTCTGATGTACTGCCTTAACAAGCAATTGGTGGTATTGTTTTTTTGTCTCTGATTTACTTCTTTAAAAAAAAACAGTTGTTGGTATTATTTGCGTCTCTGATGTACGTCTTTAACAAACCATTTGTGTTGTTGGTTTTGTCTCTGATGTGTTTGTTTAACAAGCCATTGGTGGCATTATTTTGTGTCTATGATATACTTCTTCAACAAGCCAACGTTGGTATTGCTTTGTGTCTCTGATGTATGTCTTTAACAAGCCATTGGTGGTAATATTATGTTTCTCTGATGTACTTTGTTTTAACTAAGCATTGTCGTAGTTGCTTTGTGTCTCTAATATACTTCTTTAAAAAGTCATTCGTGTTCTTGTTTTGCGTCTGATGTACTTCGTTAACAAGACATTGGTGATATTATTTCGTTTCTCTGATGTGCTTCTTTAACAAACCATTGGTGTTGTTGTTTTATTTGTCTCTGATGTGCTTCCTTGACAAGCCATGATGCTGCTAACTTGTGTCTCTGATGTACTTCTTTGTGTTTTGTCTTTGATGAACTTTTTTAGCAAGCCATTGGTGGTATTATTTTGTGTCTCTTTTGTGCTACTTTAACTAGCAAATGGTGGTATTGTTTTGTGTCTCAGATATACTTTTTTTAAGAAACCATTGTTGGTATTATTTGCATTTCTGATGTACGTCTTTAACAAACCATTAGTGGTATTGTCATGTGTGTCTCTGATATACTTCTTTAACAAGCCAACGTTGGTAATGTTTTTTGTCTCTGATGTTTTACATTAACAGGCTATTTTGTGGAATTGTTTTTGTTGTCTCTGATGTATTTCTTTAACAAGCCATTGGCAATAATATTGTGTGTCTTTGATTTGTTTTGAACTAGCCATTGTTGTAGTTGTTTTGTATATCTGATGAGCTTCTTTAAAAAGCCATTGGTGTTCTTATTTTGTGTCTGATGTACGTCTTTAACAAGACATTGGTGTTGTTGTTTTGTGTCTCTGATGTGCTTCCTTAACAAGACATGGTGTTGATGATTTTTGTCTTCGATATACTTCTTTAAAAAGCCATCCGTGTTATTGTTTTATAATTTTGATGCACTTTTTAAGAAGCCTTTTTCTCTCTGGCTCCACACCTATCAATTGCTGAAAGATAATATTAAATTATATCGAACCGTTTGTAATATATGTTACTGTATTATGACCATAATGCTACAATAATAAACATCTCTCAAAGTCAATTTCCTTCGCTCATTCCATTGTTGCAATTACAGTTACTACACGTTGTTACAATTACTACACGTTGTTACAGTTACTACACGTTGTTACTCTTGTAAATTAGTTCTATGACTATATTGAAGTTATTTATTAAAACGACATCTTGCCAGTTTACGGACTGGCATCCAATTAACATTGAGAAAAACATTTTATAATTTATGACATTGGGGTAAAAATGAAAATGATTGCCACAGCACCAGTTGAATCATACCATAATTTACTGGTATTTTAAAATGAACTTAATGTCCCTTGAACCTTACATTAATGTACGGGCAATTACAAATGAACATCATATGGCATGAACCTCACATTAAAGTATATGCTATTACAAATGAACATAATATGGCTTGAACCTTACATTAAAGTACATACTATTACAAATGAACATCACATGGCTTGAACCTCACATTAAAGTACATGCTATTACAAATAAACATCATATGGCTTGAACCTTACATAAAAGTACATGCTGTTACAAATGAACATCACATGGCTTGAACCTCACATTAAAGTACATGCTATTACAAATGAACATCATATGGCTTGAACCTCACATTAAAGTACATGCTATTACAAATGAACATCATATGGCTTGAACCTCACATTAAAGAACATGCTGTTACAAATGAACATCACATGGCTTGAACCTCACATTAAAGTACATGATATTACAAATGAACATCATATGGATTGAACCTCACATTAAAGTATATGCTATTACAAATGAACATAATATGGCTTGAGCCTTACATTAAAGTACATGCTGTTACAAATGAACATAATATGGCTTGAACCTTACATTAAAGTACATGCTATTACAAATGAAAATCATATGGCTTGAACCTCACATTAAAGTACATGCTATTACAAATGAACATCATATGGCTTGAACCTCACATTAAAGTACATGCTATTACAAATGAACATCATATGGCTTGAACCTTACATTAAAGTACATGCTGTTACAAATGAACATCACATGGCTTGAACCTCACATTAAAGTACATGCTATTACAAATGAACATCATGTCGATAGATAAGTAACCCTGAAGCAAAGAAATACATTACCAAAAATGCCATAAAGTACACAAACATCTATCAGCAGCAAGGAATCATCTTATAGTCTTTTCATTACTGATTAATGCGAAATATGCTGTAACTCTTGGGAAAGGTACCTCAATCTACGTATGTAAGTGCTCTTCTTGCATCTTATTCTACCAAGAAATTTGTACCACTCGATATAAATTTGTCTTGTCAACATCCGTTTGTCCGTCTGTTTATATATTTGTCACATCGTTGATTACAACCTACAAGCTGCAGGATCTAGAAAATTAGATTTACTGACTTCATTACATTTGACAAGCGCCTCCCGAATCTTTTCAAGGTTAATTCTTTTCTTTTTCAGACTCTTGGAAATGTTTACAAATCAGTGAACCAGTTTTCTTAAGAATTTGACTTTTTCACTTCAAAATAAAATTCTATTGGACACGCAGCTGCCTTTGTTTCAAAAACAGATTTACATGTTAGATAACGTATTCAAATCTCCATATATATAACGTACTCAAATCACCATGTATATAACGTATTGAAATCTAGATGTAGATAGCGTAATCAAATTTACAGGTTGATAATTTAACTAATTTCCACAGTAAATTGATCAAAATAGGTGTCGACAAGATAGATACAACATTTACTTTTTTGTTTGAGGGATCAACATGGTTTATATTATTGTTTCGAGTCACCAATTGCCATCATGATCTTTATGTACAAATAGATTGTGCATAGACGCTATGCACATTTTGGTTACATTACCTATTTAATATAAAATTACTCTACAATCTTTAGTAGCTATGCTAGACTAGCTTCGTTTACTTCAGCTGTGTTTTCACGAAATTTGAATAATATTTAAAATGCAAAGGACTCCATAACCGAGTGCAAATATTGTTTTTGTTTAATATTAATACTGTTGTTTAAAAGAGGCTATTCCAGTCTTTTGTATTTAATTTCCTTATGTTCATTGGGGTCTGTAGGGGAGTTTCTCCGCATCATATTTACTCACCCATTTGTGAAAACTCTGTGAGTGAAAAGCATTTTAGCGGATCTGACTTAAATAAATTATGAAATAATAAATATTTTATATGAATGAAAGACTTATTTTCATACCTGGATTAAAGTAATTTTAATTAGATATTTTATATGAGTGAAAATCACTTTTAGATCCCTGGATATAAAATAATTTATAAAAATAAGATATTTTATATGGATGACAGACTCTTGTATATCTGAATTAAAATATTACAAAATAGTTAGGCATATCATGCGAGTAAAAACTCTTTTACATACTTGGCTTGAACGTAATTATGAAATAATTGGATATTTTATGAGTAGCAGACAATGTTCCACACCTGGATTAGAAATAATATGAAATGTTTTATTGAGTGAAAGACAACTTTGAATACATGATAAGGCATAACTATGAAATAGACAGGTGTTTTATAAGAGGACTTAATGAATAACATTAGTAAATAAAACATGCATGGTTATCATTGTAATTCAAAAACTTACTTCCTTTACTGAACCTCTATATTCGTTTAGTATGAACGTGCTGTTAGCTTATTTTTGACGTACTAATTTGATTTTAGTGTGAATTTTGCGACTCTTGTATCAAATCCAATTTATATCAGATAACCATGTAATTGTAACATGGGGTAAAATACAAAGAAGATAACTTTTCATACTTTAACAGTAATTATGTAATTCAGCTCCCGATCGCGTGAAACGGAACGGATTTTACCCAAGCCGATTCTTTTCCGGAACTGAAGAGCTTACATTATCCCATTTAACTTATTTGATGTTGATAGACAATATCAGTGTGAATAGTGCAATTAAAAAAAGAAACTGTAGAAAGGGAATACGTTAAATAAATTATATATATATATATATATATATATATATATATATATATATATATATATATATATATATATATATATATATATATATATATGGGGTGTCGGTGTGGGTTGAATGTGTAAAAATCATATTTATTTTTTTAAATTACAGCAACTTGTAATCTTGTGTCGCATAAAAAATTCTGTATCATTTGTTATTACAGAACAATATGGTAAGTTATCTTTTTGTTCGTAATGTATAGGTAGTGCTTTGGTGTTTACTGTATGGGACAATCCGTGTTAAAGCAGTCTGAAAATTTGCTGATAGATCTAGGCAGTCAGATTGTCTCTCTCTTGATAGCAGCGAAGTACACTAAACCAGGTTTTTCGTTTTGTACTGGATTTATCTCTTCATCTTTTCCCACACAAATCTCTGATCTGTCTTTTGGATTTCACGGCCCCTCTTATTGTCGTCCCATTCAATAGGGTTGTGTGATCAAATGCAATTTTCATTTTCAAAATTATTTGCATACACAATCGTATGCGCGAATGACACAAAATTTGGGTGATAATAACCCAAAATGACACACGATGGATAATTTTCCCACCACAGACATTTAACTCTAGGCGCCTGGCAAAATCCGCAGCCTAGCTTCGGCAATTATTAACATTTTTGTCGTCACTATTGTACTTTGATAAGATTATCTTTCCAGGCGAGGCACGCGCCGTTCTAGGATTGGTGCCGAATTCCCTTTCCTAAGGTCAGTCCATTGTTTTATAGTTCATTATCAATACACAGTATGTAATATATTCCGGTAGTAAATATTTAATGTCCAAAAAGCTTGATATTAACACAAATCAGTTTAACGCATGAATGATCTGGAAAATTTTCATTTGCATGAGAAAAGCTTTCCTTTAAATCTATGAATCTCTCTCTCTCTCTCTCTCTCTCTCTCTCTCTCTCTCTCTCTCTCTCTCTCTCTCTCTCTCTCACACACACACACACAACTGGTTTTAGTACCTAATTGCATGCTTGCATTTTACACAAAAACGTCTTCAATGCAAACGATCCCTATTAACGTAAAAGCAACATTAATATTTCCATTTGATGTTCAATACAAAATATAATATTGTTCTAAATTCTCTACTAATTTTTGTGTTATGAATATTTCTTCAGGTATGCAGTGGTTTTCTATATAAAACTGAGTTGTTGTGGGAAATGCTCACAAACAGTAATGAATATTAGAAAAATTGAACTTCCAGTTTTAAAACTAGATGAAGAGAATACCACGTATCTGAAGGTAATGTTACACATAAAAAGTACTTCTGCTACAATAATTACTACAACTACGCATTTCTCAGGTCATAATATAGCAACAACGAAACAAAACAAAACAAAATAATCCTTTCATCTAACTTAGTATAATTTGATTCGGCATTCATCAAAGTAATAAAGTAACTTTTATTGGTATATTACCAAGCGTGATTAATAAGCAATCTGCGTAAAACATCAATAATCTACTATTTGCCTATTGAACTTCACTGCGATTGGAAAGAGCAAGGTAATCTACCGCTATTTTCTAATTTTCTGTAATTTACTAAGCAGTTATAAAGCAGACACGGATGTATTCTCAGTATTTCAAGCTAGCCTAGAGAATGAAAAATATACGTTCGTCAGGAATGGAATCTGAATAGAGAGTGTGTTTTTATTTGTAGTTTTCATTCAAGGGAAGCGAACTTACATGTATGGATTTGTATTATATTAATACAGTGGATATACAACATGTCTTTTAATTTTAGATCAGGTATTTTAATACTGGATAAGATTTTCGCACACACACACACACACACACACTATCATTGTCCTCAAATTATTGTAAAATTTCGAAACTTCTTTTTATCGATGCAGACTTTAATTGTAACAAAAAAAAAACACTGGATATAGAAATAAATTCAAGCAAAATGAAAGGTTTATCCAATTCAAATATATATCGAGAAGAACATCAACATTTAGTGAGAATATAGAAAGAAATATTTCACCCTTAAAGTAGTTTCATGTTTTTTGTTACTCGTGGCTTTTCACTTCGAGGCAATACAATGTTTCCACTTAACTCGTGAAATAAATCCTTATACCTACTATAGTACAAAACGTGTATGTATGTATGTATGTATGTATGTATGTATGTATGTATGTATGTATGTATGTATGTATGTATGTATGTATGTATGTATGTATGTATGTATGTATGTATGTATGTATGTATGTATGTATGTATGTATGTATGTATGTATGTATGTATGTATGTATGTATGTATGTATGTATGTATGTATACTAATAATCATTATTGCCTTTCATATGGAATTAAATTATAGCATGTATAAATGGACAAGTCTCTTCTAAATATGCATGTTTAAGGCCGTAAACTTTTGGTTTGAATTGACCGTGTACATTTTACCATCTCGTTAATATTGATGACTACTCTCCATATGTTGTCGCTTCTTGTAATTCATGTCATTACTCCAGTCTTCAACAAATGCTTTGCATCCAAACATAGATAATTTGCATAAGCTTGGAGAGTCTAACTTATCCAGATATAATTTGCGTAAAGGTAGGAGTGTTAAACGTATCATGTTGTATCCAAAACAGATAATTTGCATAAACGTACGAGAGTGATATATACAGAGATAATTTGCACAAACTTACGAGAGTCTGAATTTCCAAAAAGAGATAATTTCCATGGATGTACTAAACTCTAATAAATCCACAGATAATTTGCATAAACGTACCGGTGTTTGACGTATTCAGAGATAATTTGCATAAACATATGAGTGTCTGACGTATCTAAACAAAGATGATTTTCATAAACTTTCGAGAGTCTGATGAATCCAGAAATAATATTCATTAACGTACGGGAGTCTGATGAATCCAGAAATAATATTCATTAACGTACGGGAGTCTGATGAATCCAGAAAAAATATTCATTAACGTACGGGAGTCTGATGAATCCAGAAATAATATTCATTAACGTACGGGAGTCTGATGAATCCAGAAATAATATTCATTAACGTACCGGAGTCTGAGGTATCCAGAGAGAATTTGCCGAAACGAACGATAGTCTGATTATTAGTAACTTTAGATATTATTATTATTATTATTATTATTATTATTATTATTATTATTATTATTATTATTATTATTATTATTATTATTATTATTATTATTATTATTATTATTATTATTATTATTATCATCATCATCACCATCAACAGCATTATCATCATCATCATCAACAACAGCATTATCGTCATCATGATCATCATGATCATCTTCTTCTTCTTCTTCTTCTTCTTCTTCTTCTTCTTCTTCTTCTTCTTCTTCTTCTTCTTCTTGCTGCTACTTATGTTGTGTTGATGTTGGCGCTACTCGTATTGTGATTCTTGCAGACTGATGCTTTTTAGTTTCAGTTTTTCTTTTGCTTTTGAGACCTATAATTGTTGTGCAAGAAAATGAAAATATAACAGTATTTTAAAAACAAAACGAACATGCAACAAAAACACAGACATCCGAAAAAGAAACATTCCCATTAATTTAGAAAAAAAAATAAGTATTAAGAATGTTGTTAACTGTAAATATGGAAGTAGTAGTAGTAGTAGTAGTAGTAGTAGCAGTAGCAGCAGCACTAGTAGTAGCCGTAGTAGTAGTAGTTGTAGTAGTAGTAGTAGTAGTAGTAGTAGCATTAGTAGTCGTAGTAGTAGTAGTAGTAATGGATTGTTTGTTACTGCCGCGGCATCTCGATCTGATAACTCATCGTATTCGTCGTGCTTAAACTGTCGACGTTATACCTTTAGCACAGTTCACATTTGGCTCTTTTGGTTCCATCTAAGTACAGAACAGTCATTTAAAAAATGTATATGAGCAAACAAAATCAATCATAATTCTAAAAATTGTCTCAAGGAGACATAAATAGAATATATAAATCACATTTTTGAGCTGTTGGTTACATTGTTTTATTAACGGGCCTTTGCAAAGCATATATGAAATGAAACATGAAAAAAACCGGAAACTATGAAGAAGACAAAATGCAAAACAAATGCGTAAAAGAGGGCAGTAGAAAGAGAAGCATATTTTGAAAGAGATATACTTACGGGATTGTATAGAAATATTTAAATTATATCTAAATATATTTACTGTAATTTTTACGAGAAAGGCGTAATAGGAGAATAGAAATGAAGGAAAACTGAGACGATATAGCAAAAACGTTTTCGTCTCCTATACGGTGAATTCTACGTTATCAGAGAAACTACACATCATTTTGCTAAGTAACAAGGCACATTGCACAACGAAAATGATTTAAGGATACGATGATACTTACTGCAGTGGAAATTTTTACATCGCATATGATTCTAACCGAACTTGGGTTTTCTTATCAGCCTCGTATGTAAAAATCCTGGTGCCCCTGTAACCCAGTAGGCATTGCGTCTTATTCTTAATACAAGGGTCGCGAGTTCGATGCCAAACCAAGCCGGCTCAGGTTCATTTCTTCATTATGTATATGGGAACGCCCTTAGCTCCAAATTTCTCCTTGTGAGTTTTCCAATAATATTCTAAATGTACCGTTAAAAAAATATATTTAAACAAAACAATATCTCGGCCCTCTAGTCTTGTATACGTTATGACGTCTGCGTTTTCACACTTCAAAATATAAGTCAATCTAAAAATCTGATTTAAAAACTATAATATTAACTATGTAAAACATATGTAGGACTAAGATTCACTGTGTAAAGCATATGGGTAGGACTAAAAATCACCGTGTAAAAAATATGGGCTGGACTAAAATTCACCGTGTAAAATATATGGGTTAGACTAAAATTCACCGTGTAAAATATATGGGTTGGACTAAAATTCATGGTGTAAAATATATGGGTAGGACTAAAAAGCACCGTGTAAAATATATGAGTAGGACTAAACTAAACTAAATAAAATTCACAGTGTAAAATATATGGGTTGGACTAAATTTCACCGTGTAAAATATATGGGTAGGACTAAAAATCACCGTGTAAAATATATGAGTAGGACTAAACTAAATAAAATTCACCGTGTAAAATATATGGGTTGGTCTAAAATCTTACTATAAAGTTCAAAAATGTTTAAAAGTGTTTGAAGATCACGTTTCCTATTTATTTTATCTCCCGTACATTTATGCATATTATTTCTGGATTCATCAGACTGTCGAAAGTTTATGCAAATCATTTTTTCTTTTCTTCGCATCGGAATACAACTTTCAAGGGCCTTAATTGCATTGTATTTTAAAACGGTTTTTAGAATTATATTCAACTAGTCATCTTCTTTTGATACACTTTTGTTAATAGATCTCTTTGTCTCGTATCGCTAGAATAAAATGCGGAAAATTATTGTATTCCCTTGTAGTCATCCGATAATTCCACACACAATAACTTCTGAAGATAATCAATTATATACAGAAAAGTCTGGAAAATGACGGTGCACGTCAAGCAACGACTACCATCTTTATTGCCCTTCCTACACCCACTACTACTATATCCATCTTTCCCACTTTCTTCATCAAGAATATAATCTAACAGAAAAAGTATTATCTAAAGTTGATTGACATGTCCTACTGATGATATCTCAAGATTAAATAATTATCTTTATTTAAATTGTTAGTATTGAAGATGATGATGATGATGATGATGATGATGATGATGATGATGATGATGATGATGATGATGATATTGATAACATTATTATTATTATTATCATTATTATTATTATTATTATTATTATTATTATTATTATTATTATTATTATTATTATTATTATTATTATTATTACTATCGTGACTTGTCTTTTGATAAATTGTATAGGGTATACTATTAGTACTTTTTGAGGGTGTTTATGGCCAGCTTTTTTATTAATGGACTTAGGCTAATACCTTTTTTATTTCCCTTTTTATCCTTTTTCGAAACAATGTGTCAAAGCTGAAAAATCAGTAATAAAATGTGATAAACTCAACACATAACTACCAAGGAATTTCACACTGACTTTCTAATTTTTCTTTTTTGCCTGATGAAAAGAAAATTATTGTAGGATATATATATATATATATATATATATATATATATATATATATATATATATATATATATATATATATATATATATATATATATATATATATATATATATATATATATATATATATATATATATATATATATATATATATATATATATATATATATATATATATATATATATATATATATATATATAATATATATATATATATATATATATATATATATATATATATATATATATATATATATATATATATATATATATATATATATATATATATATATATATATATATATATATATATATATATATATATATATATATATGAACATAAATATGCCCGAAAATTATAGAGGGTTAAGCCTTTTACCAGTCCTAGGTAAAACGGTTTACTACAATTTAAATGAAAGACTTTCTACGTATGTCAAAGAAAATGATTTTCTAGGTGATCTAAAAGCTCGTTTAAGAAGTGAATATTCCGCTGTAGATACTATAATTACCCTTAGCACATTTATGTGTAAACTTTCTGAGAAAACAAAATTGTAGAAATTTTTATACTCGTTTAGTTGATAATGAAAAAGCGTTGACCATACTGACTGGAGTTTATTTGATCATAAAGTAGTAATTAAAATATTCGAAGTAATATTTTACGATGCTGAAAGTCATATGGAAACGATAAGGTGACTTGACAGAAACATTTGACATTCCGTGTGGGATAAGGCAAGGTTACATTTATCACCTAATTTTTTTTTTCATCATTCCTAAATGATTCCAAGGCATATTACTTACAAAACCAACGGTGTAACATTAGGCTTTAGAAAAGGGTGATTTCTGAGAGGATACGAAAGTTGAAATTTTAGTGATTGGCTGAGAGAGACGGTAACTGATTTCAAATATATTGGTTGTGTTTCCTCTAAACATTCATGGTGCAAATGTCGGAAAATGCTAGTATCAGCAATAGCACTTTATACCTTGAAGACTAATATACTCGTTTTTGTATCATGTCTACAAACAAAAAAACAGTTACAAATATTTTATTCTAAAACAGCGCCAATTTTGATTCATGTGTCAAACGTGATCACTTATGGAATATGTTTAGAAATGGTACTTTCGTATAATGTTAATACAAGTAGGCTCGAATGAATGTGCGCTTTATGTATGTATGTATGTATGTATGTATGTATGTATGTATGTATGTATGTATGTATGTATGTATGTATGTATGTATGTATGTATGTATGTATGTATGTATGTATGTATGTATGTATGTATGTATGTATGTATGTATGTATGTATGTATGTATGTATGTATGTATGTATGTATGTATGTATGTATGTATGTATATATATATATATATATATATATATATAAATATATATATATATATATATATATGTATATATATATATTGAAGATTAATTTATTTAACTTTGTTTTTAAATGTTTCTTGTATGATGAAGTGAAAATTGTATGTTTACATTCGTTCATTCCAGTGCAGATCACATAAAGAAGTATAAATGCATGTAAGGAATATATATATATATATATATATATATATATATATATATATATATATATATATATATATATATATATATATATATATATATGTATGTGTGTGTGTGTGTGTGTGTGTGTGTGTGTGTGTGTGTTTGACGTAGTTTCACCAATTTTTCAGTCATATCGATTTAATGTTTGCAATGTGGCAGTTTATAGTGATGTCTAGTACTGGCTCTTCATGCCGCATACATGTAGCATCATGTCTCACCCGGTCACATTATCCTGACACCAGGCCGGCCAGTCCTAAGACTAACCTCTTAATGCTGAGCGCCATGAGAGGCAGATGCTAATACCATGTTTTATAAGTCTTTGGTATGATTCGGGCAGGGTAACCACTAGACCACTACTTTTTGTAATGGGTGCCAAATTAGCTATAATTCAACGAGGTATAAAACAGTTTTTCTTTAATATACATTAAGATAGATGCGGTAATATTTCCAATTGCCTTAAATTATTAATCGAAAGGTCATCAATACCACCTTAAACATTTTATAGGAAGCTGAACTTCTTTCAGAGTTACTTTGTAGATTTTCATAGAGAATAGTAGTTGTTTGGCCAAATCTAAAATTTTAGTCTTCTTATAACATATAATGTTTAAATAAAAAAAAATACTGAAAAGTACTGATATCATCCGGTGCCGTTTATTTCTCCATTTAGCGTGATATTTAAACATTTAAAATTCTCCAGAAAAGTTGATTATTTCTCTAAAAGTGTGTGTTTTTTTTTTCAAGACCTGCCGTTTCATTTGCTTGGTTTTGGTTGCGTTTGTGTCTACTTATGCTTATATATACCTATTTTGTTGTGCCTATATAACTGCAAATTACCTGTTATATTATTGTTCCTGAAGTTTTTAAGTGCATCAGAATTTTGTTGCTCTAAGGTCCGCATCATACCAATGTTTCTGCCGGATCACCTCTATTATTTATGTCATTTGGATTTACTTTTTACTTTTGATTTACTTTTATTGTATGTGGTGATTCGTTGATAATATGACAAAGCAGAAAATTCAGTAGGATTATTTAAAAAAGACCACAATCAAGATTTAATAATAATAATAATAATAATAATAATAATAATAATAATAATAATAATAATAATAATAATAATAATAATAATAATAATAATAATAATAATAATAATAATAATAATAATAATAATAATTAGAAGTAGTAGTAGTAGAAGAAGTAGTAGTAGTAGTAGTAGTAGTAGTAGTAGTAGTAGTAGTAGTAGTAGTAGTAGTAGTAGTAGTAGTAGCTCACTTCAAGAATTGAATTATGCAGAAGAAAAAGACATGCATTGTAGGGCTACTCAAAACGTATGGAAAATATATCACTATGGCGAAAAATTTGTACTTCTATGTCAGATGACAGGGTGAAAGATCGCTAATGTTAGATATGGATCAGAAAGGTAGACAAATTTACAGGTATTTATGACAACTCGGCATCAGTAATAAACTGTTTTAGCCGACCTATGTGTTTTACAAACTATATCGTCTTTTGAAAAAGGCTAGAGATTGGAATCTATACGCATGACTACTGTATTTTCCTTTGACTAATTGGGCAAATTAGAAGAGAATGCTGTATGTGACTCTGGGGATAAAGTACTTGATAAATGTACATGAAACAAAGAAAAGGGGCTTTATTTTAATCCAATATCTCAAGGATCCATTATCTAAAAATCAGGATGCGATTTGAAATGATAGCACCTATAACAAACGAAACGATTCATTCGAAACAATGCATGTCAATTATCTTGATGTAGCAAAACCAATGAAAAAAATTAATAGAAGGCAAAACATAACTGTTACGTTTGTAAATAAAACTTTCTAAAGGTCTGTCTTGGTTCGACAGAGATTTTTAGCCGCTTAAAGAATTGCCAATAGAATATTTAAAATAGTTTAGAATACAAGACGCATCTGAATCATTTGAAGACTTTACTTTCTATAGAAATATGTACAAATCTCTTATAAAAAAAAAACGATCAAAAGCAATATGAATAAATTAACACGAAACAGATAGCAATGGCATATGCAACGTGGTGTGAATAGTGTGCATAATTATCTAACTGCTCCATGTCTGTTGACCTGTTACAGGAAAATGATAAAAGTCCATAGTTCTTGATACTATAGATATAATAAATCACTGAAGACGAGGTTCGCCGAGCACTGAGCAAATTGAAGTATGACATTGGCGGGGGAAAATATGATTTATCAAGCGATTTCTTAATATATACAAGCACCACATGTGCACCAATATAAGCAATTAATACAGTAAAACTATTCAGTTTTGGATATTATCCAAACTGTTTATCAACGGCTAAAGAATGCAGATTCAAATGAACCCTCCAAAAAACAGAAAATAATTTTTATTACTTGTATTAAGCAAAAGTATTTAAATCTATTTTCAATAACTGGATAGCTGAATGGTTGTTAGAAAATGAATTTCATAGCGACAAACAAACCAGTTTAGAGAGGGTAATCTCTACAGTACATACTATGTATGTGATGTAAACATGTACATAAATTGTTTTTTTTTAAGAAAACAGAGAGGCAGGTTCAACGAAGTATTTATTGATTCTGTAAAAGCATTTGATAGTGTAGAGAGATATGTCTACTGTATCAAAAGTGAGTAAAAACATAAGTGAAAAAATGTTAAAAATTGCGTAAGCAATTTATAATGTAGCACAATTATTGTTTAAGTCCAACTTTTTTGCACCAGTGGGTTAAATTGATATCAGTGCCAGATTAAGCTAGTGTGGGACCTATAGCATATGTTTTAAATGAGCCCTAAATTTAGAAAGAAAACAAAAACTACATATATATTAAACACATATATTTGTAACTTGCGTAGTAAAGTAATTGTATTTTTCATTTACTATACATCCGGATAATACGACAAATATGTTTGACATTTCAGCAATATTATTATTTATATGTAGGTAATTGATAGCTTGAAGCATTTTAGCGCAGGACTTTAGAAAGTGCGGGACCTGTAGCATATGCTAATTTTGCTACTACCCTTCTTCGCCAGCGGAAATAGAAGATTCGGTAAGACCTTAAAATTTAATGTATGAAAACGAAATAATAGTCTTTGCTGACATTGCTGCATACCTTTTACTTAAACTTATGTATTTCTAGGGAAAAGAATCACTTGGAACTCAATAAAATAAAATTTAAATTCAAACTGGTCAGAACATAATGACAACTTAGCGTATCAATTGTTTGCATCCTGACTGTCAATTTTCTTTAAAAACAACAGTTATACACTAGTTTAATACATAAAATAGATTAACGGATGAGGGTTGATCTTCTAAAGCAATTAAAGTCCTAAAATACATCGTCGTTGGTTTGTACCCCCTTATCGATTTCAATAACAGTAACATATAATTTGATAAAAAGTGCAAGGAACTTAGTCAATTCATTCATTGATTTATATTTTCTAGCCTGAATGTGAGAAGAATTGCCATAACACCGTCATCGCCTGCACGTTTCATGCTAAACGGAAGTTTTTAATGCAAAAGACTGACATGTTTGAGAACCATTTCCAGTTTCTGGACCAGTCCATTTTCAGCAAAGGGCGCATGCGCGACTAAATATGTACATACATATGTCGTCTGCTTCCGATATTTACAGTGTCGAATCAAGCAAAGGAAAATAATGACAAAACATTTGCCTTTCACGTGGATTTAACCAGCGGTTTCATTAATATGTTCACGTGTGCAAAGGACTATAATTCCAAAGTCAACGTTATTGCAATTTACGGAATTATCCGGCAGTTACCAAATAGGATCAATTACGTCATTATGTTGTAGGATGGAAATAAACTACCCCGTAGTGTACGGAATATGGCGCAGTGTTAGTATGGAAAGTCCGTTAAGCATGAAAGGTGCAAGGGGGTGCAAGTACTAGTACCATTCTGGTGATAGTCAGGTTAGAAATTATAAATCAATGATTCAATTGACTTAGTTCTGTGCACTTTTTATCACATTAAACTTTTTAGTTATTGAAATCGGCAGGGTGTACAAACCAACGGGGATGTATTTTCGGACTATAGAAGTTTCAAACGATACAAACGTTTCATATCACCTACTCCAGGCATGGCCTCAGCTTAACATAATGATTCTTACTATGAGTAAGAATTTAAAAAAATAAAATAACGTTGTTTACCAAAACTGTCACCGGTTCTGAATCAAGGTCAGAAACTAGATACAACGTTTCTGTTACTAAGTGTTTATCATTATAAAAAATATCCATTCAGGTCAAACATAACTAAAGTCAATTCTGGACAATATCAAATCCAGTAAACAAACTTTCATTACAATAGCATGGAATGGAATAAAAAAGTTAACAAGCAGACAATTAAATTAAAGGAGAACAGAAACCAATTCAGCAATAGAATAATAATAAAAGCAATATAGAAAAAAACCCCCCAAAAAACATGTTCTGAAGTATCATCTGCGACCATAATGTCAATATATAAATATTGGCATATCTTCAAGGGGCTGAATTTCCGTGACCTCGTATGCAAATTTCCCCTCCATTTCGGTTACTTTCGTGATGTGACGCCATAGTAACGACTAAAGCATCCTGACTTGCAGTTGTCAGCGCTAAAGATATATTAAATGCTGGGAAAAGTGGTAACGTGTGAGTTAGAAAAATAGGCAGATTGCCGAATAAGCGACCACAAAATGCAACAATCAATTTATATATCGTTTATCTACATCAGCAGTGGTATATATATATATATATATATATATATATATATATATATATATATATATATATATATATATATATATATATATATATATATATATATATATATATATATATATATATATATATATATATATATATATATATATATATATATATATATATATAACCCGACATATGGGGTTCCTCTAATTTTAGTTCGGGACCAACCTGTATGTGATAGATTGGCGGCGTGCAAAAAACACACCAACCTCTTTCACTACAGTTCGTTGCTAGGGAATGACCTCCGCGGTGTGATTTACCCAGTGTGGATAGATAGAAAGAAGAATGCAGATCACTGAACAAGTATATTGAAGAAATAAACACGACGATCCCCCTTTCAAAGAACAAATATAAAATTTAATCAGTTTATCAACAGAATTTAAAATGAAAAGAAATCAATGACTTAGTTACAAAAGAAGGAAAAATGGTATTAACATGTACTCAAATAAACAAGACAATACAAATTTCTTTAAATGTAAAATTACTTTCAACGTTAAATTGCTATCCTCATTGCCAATGAGATGTGACCTTTGGGTGTAACGATGAGAGTCTTCATCACCTAATTTATGCAGACATCAAGACTTGCGTTCGTCCCTGCTCTGTCGATCTTTGTATAGCTTTTTCGTCTTGGACTCTTGTCCGTCGAACTCTGACTTAACAATCGTCTCTGGACTTAGATTTATGCGTAGAATTTGTTCTGGTCCTATGATTGTTCAGGGATTTCTCATGTGAATCCAGGAAAGCTGTTTCCTTCAATAAATAAAATTTCTCGCAATAGACAATAGGTCACATTTCCAAGTATATCTATATTTTTACATTAATTCGGCTCAGAAAACAAAAGGCATAAATTCTGCCGAATGAACGTTACCTAACTCTCTGTTTACATAGTCAGTCAATGCTTGTCCTGACCTTTTTTCGGGTCACGCTAGGGATCGTCAATTAAATTCAACTCAGCCGTATGAACCCGTATGTAACCCCCCCCCTTGACTTCTTACTCTGTTAAGTTACATATGGCTTAGACCTCCAGATCTAACTATTCTAAAATAGTTTACTCGACCAATTAAATATTACAAACTAGCATATAGATATACACTTAAGTGATCAATTAAATATTACAAACTAGTATATGGTATACAGGTAATGTTAGGTCATACTCATTCTAAACAGAGTTAATCCATAAACTATGAAACATTACCCATCATTCCTTAAGCTTAATTCATTTAAATTCCTAATCACTCCTATGTATTCAAGATTCAATTACATGCAATCTTTCCAACTAATCTAATGAAATTTTAATTACATTCAATCTTGCCAATTCTCCAAATGAATTGATAATTAGGAAATCAAAGAATAAAATGTCATGACTAGCATTTCACTAAAATCCTGCAAAATGAAATCATACATACATACATCATATCAAGAATACATTTGAAATAGATCAACAAATGAAATAACATTAAAATCGGGAAACAAAGATTGTGTATCATTTGCCGTTTCTTTATTCGTTTCCACGAATCTGACGTATAGTCTGTCTCCTAACTGAGACAACTATCTGGCCCCTTACTCAATAATGAAGACGTACTTTTTACGAATTCAAAATGTAGAGTTTGCCTACTTGCTGAGACAAAACTCTCGCTTCACTGCCAAATCACGAGATAACGTCTCACACGATCCCGGAATCATTTAACTTCCCTTGCGAAAGATTAAAGATTGCTGAATTTTCCTAAAGTAAAACCTTTAATTTCTTACAGAGTTACGCCCATAAATCCATATTAGCCAATCGGAATAGACTGTTTCCTAAACCTGCTCGTAGAATTTTTGGATTGACAAGAAAACTAAACAACTAATCATGCCGTAATTAATCATTACTTTGAACTATCATCTATAGCCAGCTGCTGCCTTTAACCCTGCCGATTTTGGGGAAAGATCTTATATCATTCTCTTGTACCATAGCATCTGACTCGGTCATGTTACGTCGGCTAGAACGAATTCTCTTTTGACGTTCAGAGATGAAATGAAAATAATCATCTATCTCTAACCCTTTCTACTTTAATTAAGTTGACTTTGATACAATTCCTTTAACCAAAGCTTCTAAGAGTTTTCAAAATTTGACACATCACACTGTATTCAAAGTGAGGTGACCACCGGGCTTGTTGCAAAAAAAAATTGTTTGCCTGTGGAAATGAGTAAATATATTTTCAGGATGTTGATATTCATGCCATAACACGGTACAATCTAAATCAAATCTCCGCAATCCTATATGAAACTCAGATCTGATTTTAATGAAATGGAAGCTTTGCTATAAAAAAAAATTCTAAACCCCTGACACGGTCGTGTTTCGAGAAAACAGTTTTCAGTAATCGTAAGTTCGTAACATTGATTTTAAAAATAAGTTAAAAAGAGAACCTTTCATTCTATGCCGGTTATATATAGTATGTATAAACAGTAATCTGTAGTGATTTGAACTGATATAAAACTTTCCCTTGGGCAGTTGAAATAGCAACGATTCGAGGAAAAGAGGTCAGGTGTAAAATCAAAGTTTCTCATTAACTGACAGACAATGGAAATTATGTGGAGGCAACTGTTGACCCCCATCCCCTTGCCCCAATGTGCGAGCGCTCAAGGTACATGCCATTTCTCCCTGTGATACATCTTGTAATACCCAAAGGACAAACCGTTTTCACATTCTGGTTAGCTCTGCCTAAACTGCAAAATAGCTGAAGTTTTGACTCGAGTACACAAGCAATAAAGCCAGTGTGACTAATTAACAGTTTATCTTTATCTTTGTATTTATCTCGTGGAAAGGACTGCTGTTCGGACCATGTTTGTGTGTGTATCTAAGCACCAGCAATTAATTGGTAAATAAACGATACCATATTTTGTGGTAACTTACGACGTAGTTAGGACTTCATTTTGACAGTTCAATCTGCAGTCACAAGTCTAAGTACCTTGTTAAACTGTTTTTATCACGTTTTAAGTCCCAACTTATTTCATAAGGTTTAAGTCTTAAGGCCGGCAACACTGTTTACTGAATGAAAATATTATTTATTTTCGGAGGTGGGGGCACACATGCTGCAAGGTATTATTGTTTTTCTTCTTCTTTTAATTTAATGATGGTAATAAATCTTTCCATATACGTTAGAGAATGTCAGGTGTTAACTGGCCGAGTTTCATTAACGGAAATGGAGAAGCGATTTTGTTTGTAGAGAAAATTACACAGCATTCATATTTAAGGGATTACTATAGTACTGCTGTAGTGGTTTTAAAAATCTGAAATTTATTAAACAATGTTTAATTCTAACATTCTATTTATTGAAGAAAAGAAATGTGTGATATTAATTATTTCGTCCGGTACCGGATTTAGACATAGAGGGGCCTAAAGCTATGGCAAACTGTAGGGGCCCTATTTGGCATAAACTAAATTTGAGAGACCCCTTCAAGCAGTGTGGCCCTAAGAATTCGGATATATTACTACATCAGGAGGTAGATGTGGAAATATCCCCCTTCCCCAAATTAGGAAGTTTTATCTCCCGGCTTGAGAGTTGACATATATGAACTGTCTGGTCTTGTGTAATTTCTGTCAGGGCTTGTGAGTTTATTCAAGTCAACAGCCCGGGGCATGTGCTTAATTTTTTTTTCATTTTTACTGACCAGTACAGTACACAACCTATTATACCAGATATGTATATATTATCAGATTTGTCAAAAAGCTAACTGTAGCCTGCATGTAAAATGAACTGTAATTGAACCATAAGAAGGAAATTTCTCACTGCTTAAATTAATTACTTATGATTTCTGCTTTGCAGATTTATTCGTGGTTTTTGTGAAAAGCTAATGTTTAAATTGCGACCGATGAAAACCGTTCTCATTGCCTTTTTACACCTTCCCGGTAATAGATGTTGTTTCACACAAAAATTGGCCAAGAATTCAGAATTCTCAGTGTTTCAGTGTTGGATGCATATTTTCAAAATATTAGTCCTTAGGTGGTGTGTTAGGGGTAGGTAATGAATATATCATTTACATATAATCTCATCCTTCTTAAATGAATTTATTGCATTGTGGTAAATTTTTAATTTTCACACTGAGCACCATCACTTAATCCTTATCACATATTTTCTCAGCACACAATGTACAAGTATTTATGTTAAAATTGTATTGCTTTTCTTTCAATTCTTAACACACAGCTCAACAGATATAAGTTATGAGCAGCTCTCAGAAACAGATTCAACTTTTTAATGTGCAACCCAAATCTGATTTCCCCTGTATAACTCGCATTGTTTCTTCTTTCAGGAATTGGCTAGTATTGCGTCAATGGACCACGTGACCTGTAGTCTCGTAAAACCTGGGAATCGTGGTATCTTCCGTGCAATATAATAAATAGCTGCACTCTACTCCCTGAATAAGATTACTTTCATAGGAAGAAAACTTCTCAGATAAAGGCAAAGTATCTGATTGTATAAAAGAATCTGAGAAGCTCCCGTGTAATGGGGTAGGCATGGAAATATCACAATAAGAGACATATAACCTTACAACATGAGTGGTTCATAATTCTACATGAAAAAATCAGTCATGGGTTTGAACCAACTAATGTATGCTTTAAATACCAAACCTTGACCATGGCCTATTTAAGAGAAAGGCATTCGTAATAGGTCTTACATTCTTCTGTTGCTTTTTTGCTTCAACTTGTAGTAATCAGAAATAACGTTCCATTTCTTGTAATATTATTCACTTTGGATGAGATAATGATTTCTGCTCAGTCTTATCAAACGTTTTATCTCTAAAAGTTGTGTTACATTGAGAGTTGGAATTACTTGTATGAGGCTGAGATGATTTCTTTACCATTAAACTGCTGAGCGAATGAGTTATTGACAACTGAAATGTGAATCGAGGAATGAGTTATTGACAACTGAAATGTGAATCAAGGAATGAGTTATTGACAACTGAAATGTGAATCAAGGAATAATCATCAGCTGTAAGAGTAGAATTTTCCAAAGTTTCCGCGGTTTGCACATGTAGGTATTGACATCATTATGGATACAATTTCTTGAACTCGTCAGCTAATATGAGCTGCCTCAAGTTATAGCAATCTTTATCAACTTTCTTGCTTGAAGACCACCTATCAAATAGTCATTATTTTCCCCAACAAATTACACAAGGGTTTGTTCGGTTATATTTCTAAAATTCTGAAACCTATCTCGATTTGACTTAGTTACCAACTTAAAATCCTTCAAGATACAATCCTTAACTATATCATAATAACCACTCACTTGCATTCAGATTGAAATGTAGATATCACTAACTCTGCCAATAAGTATATCTTGTAATAATAAAGTAAAGTGCTTTATTGGCAATTTCTGATTCTCAAACTGAGAAACATGTTGATCTACTTCTTTGTCTTTAAAAGGAGGTACTAAAGTAATGTTTCTGGTAACACCAAAATCTGATCTTGTGCTATCCGCCTTGCATTTCTAATTCTTTTAAATTGAATTTCCTTTTTTTCTTCCTTCTGCTTTTTCATTTCTCTTACTGCATCTCTCTCTCTCTCTCTCTCTCTCTCTCTCTCTCTCTCTCTCTCTCTCTCTCTCTCTCTCTCTCTCTCTCTCTCTCTCTCTCTCTCTGGACCATCGTTGGATACGGATGAACATATGTGAGAAAACGAGTGTTAATACCATGAAGTCTTTGCACCTATGATTCATAGAAAAAGCTATTACAAATGTTACAATGAACCCACCGATGGAAAGATGAAAGAAAGAGATGGAGGATAAAAACAACTTTACTGTAAGCAGCAATGTTAAATAAAGTACGATAATAACTTATATAAAATGTAAATACGTTTAAATGTTTGAATTACCTCTTGCTGGTTCGCCATTTCAGTGTATAAGAAGCTAGCTATGATCGACCTACGTCATTTACACCCTCATTCTTGTATAAACCAAGTCTTATACTTATTTATTCAAATATGAATTAAAAAAAGAAGATAAAAATAGTATCTTATCAATTTGCAAAGAACACTGAATAATCGCAAAATGTAAAGAACTACATTTTGTAGTGGACACTCTGGGCAGTAATGTGAGTTCATTCACTCCATCAATATACCGTGGCCTGTAGTCAGTCTTAACTCCATTGAAATGCAAGTATGTTCATTTGTGTACCATAGAAATAAAATATGTGTAGTATGTACGTTGTGTATAATCTCGTGGTGCATCTCTCTCTATCTTACACACACACACACACACACACACACACACACACACAAACACACACACTCTCTCTCTCTCTCTCTCACGCACGCACACACACACATACATACTTATAAACATCAATTACTTTACATATTTGTCTGAGATATGTTTCATTGTGAAAGGTTCATAGCGTACGTACAGGTTGGTTCCAAGAGGTCGCACTTCCTGATCCCACTTCCCTCCTTTTGGTAGCAGAACTTCTTACTAAATATGTAAAGACCGTCATGGAGCCAGAATGAATTCTACAAGATTCCTTTGCACATCTAAGTCTGTTTAACGTTCTCTGCGATGCACATCACTGCTTACATTTCCTTTTGTGATCACCAAAATGTATATTGCACGTTTTTAGATTTTTCAAACCTGTGATATGTCATTGCTAGAAGCAGAACAAGATGATTAATCCTTATATCTTTATTAGAAATTCATTACTCTCTAACTTCTTCTGTTCCAGACTTGGCGACTACAGTTTCCTATCTCATTTGCAATGACTAAATATCCTTATGCAAGCCATCTTGTAACTCAGAATTTTGTTTAAAAGGGACTGAAAGTTCTAGAATATATGAAAAATACTGCAAATTTCAGGTCAAAATTTCAAGTATGGATGACATATTTATAGCAGTCCACTAAAGAAAAGAATTCATTGACTGACATTGGGACGTCATCAGCAACGAAATTCTTTGACTGACATTGGGACTTCATCAAAAAGAAGCTGAAGGCTAACTTCTTCAATTACCGGTAATGACAACTAAGGGAAACTGGAACTATGACAAGAAAACCTCTTCATAAACGTAATGTATTCTTTCATGAGCATGGTTAATTGGCTATTATATCATGATATTAAGTTCAACAACACTCTGTAATACACACAGAGCGCTGAATTTTGATGAAGGTTTGCTGGTTGACTAGCAAATTGTCCTTCGTTGTCAAGTCGTTATTATAATCATTATTATCATACATTATGAATGATGATGTGTTGTTTGTCTGTCGAGTCGACGAAGACCACTCTAGTCATCAGTGAGTTGAAGGAGCTGATTATATTCTGAGTTTACGCAGGTGGCAGATAAGGCTAATCCTTGCACGGAATGTTCGGTTGCAAAAGTAACACGGGATGAGTGGGACATCTCCAGAAAGATTGCTGGCAAGTGATTTTCTGCCTTGCCTCTTCATCTCTACAGCTGCTATCCTGCTAGATTCGCACAGCTTGAAGCCTTTAGGCAGATAGGAATGCCAAGTGACACAATCTCTAGCTGTTTGCTCCCGTGAGTCAGGGTTTATGTCGAACGCTTTCAATACAGATTTCAAAATGTCTTTGAAGCGTTTCTTCTGACCTCCGTGGAGTTCGCCATAGAAGATTCTCTTAGGAAGCCAGTGGTCTGGCATGCGTACAACTTGTTCCGCTCAGCGTAGCTGGGACTGCATCAGGATGGTGTGAATGCTGGGGAGACCTGCTTGGGCGAGTAACTCAGTGTCTGGGACTTTGTCCTGCCATTTGATGTTGATTATTTTCCTGAGGCTTGCGGAGTGAAAGTGGTTCTGCTTCCTGGCATGGTGTTGATACACCGTCCACGTTTCGCATACATAGTGTAATGTTGAGAGTACAACTGCCTTGTAGACCTTTAGTTTGGTCGTATTCCAGACATTCGCATACAATCTGCCAAAAGTGAATGATGATACATTATGAACAATTACATTACATTGCAATATTGCATTAAACGTATTGCATGTGTCATTACCACTGCATAACAACGAAAATACCTAAAAAATTTCTTAGAGGATTTATTATAGATTTTATGGACTCATACTTGGGTGGTAAAATTGCTAGCTCATTTCAATGAACTGCTAGCTCCAACATAACACTGTATATGTGATTCATATATCTGTACTAAGGAATAGCTATAACACAAAATTTGCTCATTTCATCACTACAGCTGAAAGTTAGGACAAAGATAGAATAAATGCATCGGGATAAACAAAGACACATCATTCACATGTTGCAATAAAAAATCTCAATGATAAAATTTGTACTGGAATGAAAACCGTAGACATCTTATACCAGCGAGAACAATGTGGTACCGACGTTTCGCTTTCTCTTTCTTTACAAATGCGATTGCTAACTGGTCCTCGTGTTCATTATATCAAGGCTGTATAATCTTGTTATTTATGTTACACAGAACACATTCTTCGGCATACATAAATGAAAACTAGACATTTTGCATTGTGATTGTCTCAAGCAAACCAAACCCTATTAATGACTCATGTAAAATCAGTTGGAAATAAATTATATTTACCGCTATCTCAATTTTAAAAAGCAAACTAAATTTAGTGGACATGTATCACTGGTGGTTCTTATACTTTAAAAAACAGTTTACTTAGAGTCCTTTCTATTAATTTTATTTTAGAGCTCAAAGTTCCAAAATTGCTAAAACTTACTTGTACTTTACAGGACAATGATACCAACGTAAATCTATATATGCTGGCCCCACTCTCATTAATGCCAACGTAAATCTATGTATGCTGGCCCCACACTCATTAATACCAACGTAAATCTCTGTATGCTGGCCCCACACTCATTAATGCCAACGTAAATCTCTGTATGCTGGCCTCACATTCATTAACGCCAACATAAATCTCTGTATGCTGGACCCACACTCATTAATGCCAACGTAAATCTATGTATGCTGGCCCCACACTCAATAATGCCAAAGTAAATACGTGTATGCTGGCCCCACTCGCAATAATGCCAACGTAAATCTATGTATGCTGGCCCCACACTGATTAATGCCAACGTAAATCTATGCATGCTGGCCCCACACTCATTAATGCTAACGTAAATCTCTGTATGCTGGCCCCACACTCATTAATGCCAACGTAAATCTATGAATGCTGGCCCCACCCTCAATAATGCCAACGTAAATCTATGTATGCTGGCCCCACACTCATTAATGCCAACGTAAATCTCTGCATGCTGGCCCCACACTCATTAATGCTAACGTAAATCTCTGTATGCTGGCCCCACACTCATTAATGCCAACGTAAATCTCTGTATACTGGCCCCATACTCATTAATGCCAACGTAAATCTATGTATGCTGGCCCCACACTCATTAATGTCAACGTAAATCTATGTATGCTGGCCCCACACTCATTAATGCCAAAGTAAATCAATGTATGCTGGCCCCACACTCATTAATGCCAACGTAAATCTCTGTATGCTGGCCCCAAACTCAATAATGACAACGTAAATCTATGTATGCTGTCCCCACACTCATTAATGCCAACGTAAATCTATGTATGCTGGCCCCACACTCATTAATGCCAACGTAAATCTCTGTATACTGGCCTCACACTCATTAATGCCAACGTAAATCTCTGTATGCTGGCCCCATACTCAATAATGCCAACGTAAATCTATGTATGCTGGCCCCACACTCATTAATGCCAACGTAAATCTATGTATGCTGGCCGATCACTCATTAATGCCAACGTAAATCTTTGTATGTTGGCCCCACACTCATTAATGCCAACGTAAATCTATGTATGCTGACCCCACACTCAATAATGCCAACGTAAATCTATGTATGCTGGTCCCACACTCAATAATGCCAACGTAAATCTATGTATGCTGTCCCCACACTCAATAATGCCAACGTAAATCTATGTATGCTGGCCGACCACGCATTAATGCCAACGTAAATCTATGTATGCTGGTCCCACATTCATTAATGCCAACGTAAATCTATGTATGCTGGCCCAACACTCAATAATGCCAACGTAAATCTATGTATGCTGGCCCTCACTCATTAATGCCAACGTAAATCTATCCATGCTGGCTCCACACTCATTAATGCAAACGTAAATATATGTTTGCTGGCCCCACACTCAATAATGCCAACGTAAATATATGTATGTTAGCCCCACTCTCATTAATGCCAACGTAAATCTATGTATGCTGGCCCCACACTCATTAATGCCAACGTAAATCTATGTATGCTGGCCCCACACTCATTAATGCCAACGTAAATCTCTGTATGCTGGCCCCACCATCAATAATGCCAACGTAAATATATATGCTGGCCGATCACTCATTAATGCCAAGGTAAATCTAAGTATGCTGGCCCCACACTCATTAATGCCAACGTAAATCTATGTCTGCTGGCCCAACACTCAATAATGCCAACGTAAATCTATGTATGCTGGCTCCACTCTCATTAATGCCAACGTAAATCTATGTATGCTGGCCCCGCACTCAATAATGCCAACGTAAATCTATGTATGCTGGCCCAACACTCATTAATGCCAACGTAAATCTATGTATCCTGGCCCCACACTCATTAATGTCAACGTAAACCTATGTATGCTGGCCCCACACTCAATAATACCAACGTAATTCTATGTATGCTGGCCCCACACTCATTAATGCCAACGTAAATCTATGTATGCTGGCCCCACACTCAATAATGCCAACGTAAATCTATGTATGCTGGCCCAAAACTCAATAATGCCAACGTAAATCTATGTATGCTGGCCCCACCCTCAATAATGCCAACGTAAATCTATGTATGCTGGCCCCACACTCATTAATGCCAACGTAAATCTTTGTATGCTGACCCCACACTCATTAATGCCAACGTAAATCTATTTATGCTGACCCCACACTCAATAATGCCAACGTAAATCTATGTATGCTTTCCCCACACTCAATAATGCCAACGTAAATCTATGTATGCTGGCCCCACACTCATTAATGCCAACGTAAATATCTGTATGCTGGCCCCATGCTCATTAATGCCAACGTAAATCTCTGTATGCTGGCCCCATGATCATTAATGCCAACGTAAATCTATGTATGCTGGCCCCACACTCATTAATGCCAACGTAAATCTATGTATGCTGGCCCCACACTCATTCATGTCAACGTAAATCTATGTATGCTGGCCCCACACTCATTAATGCCAACGTAAATCTCTGTATGCTGGCCCCACACTCAATAATGCCAACGTAAATCTATGTATGCTGGCCCCACACTTATTAATGCCAACGTAAATCTCTGTATGCTAGCCCCACACTCAATAATGCCAACGTAAATGTCTGTATGCTGGCCCCACACTCATTAATGCTCTTATAAACGCATAATTACAATTCTTTCTCTGGTGTCAATGTTGCATTATTTACTAATATATCTTGTTGTATTTTTAATTTTTGTGATCATTATTCCATAAGTTTGAATTAAGAAAAACAAATCGATTCAGTGAAGTTTTAATTAGGCGGATTAGAGTCTTATCTACGGAAACGCCGCATAGCACTACAAACAGTCTTTGGAGCAAATTTTGTCAACATTTTCAGTGGCAGTTGTCCGTTTACTCATCTAATCAAAACTATTTTTTTTCTCATTTCCAGTCTTTGTTTGCTACGTGTAATTAGAGTCCTGCAGAGATGTAACATCTCCACTGTAGTGAATGATTTTCTATATAGATTATTTTGCGCATGAGCACTTGACATCTTCACCGCAGATCATTAATATTCTTTTCGACTGAAGAACACGCATTTCCGGCATAGTTCCGTCAGGCTTTCAAGCAGTTACTTCACGCTTGATTATCATCTTAAAAGATGAAAGAAAAACTAGATCAAAATGAGATAATTGGACCGAAATCAATCGATATAATGCTTTTTCAAATCTCTCGCCTGAAGACCTGGGGTGTTTTCTCACTCTTACCGGAAGCCGATGATGAAGTCTACGTGTGATATTGCTGTGAAGGGATGCTTTATTTTATCTATATCTCAGCAACTACTTTAAATGAGAGCGTGAAATGCTGTGGTTCAACGAAATCAATCTGCCTGGTCAATACATACAATGAAACCAATTTTTGAACGCCAAGCAACCAAAAAAATCATTTTTACTAATTAATTTAACAATATATTGTAATTGTAGCTCCATTTTATGATCTTCTACTCTTCCCATGAATTTCAGCGGTTTTTTCAAGCTTGGGCACTTATCCCATTCACTTGGTCAGTACAAGACAAACAATGATGGAAAAGAACAAGGATTGGTCAGAAGATCACATCACAAGGCAGACAGAATTGTTAATTGGAATAAAGCAATAAAGATCATCAAAAAGTATATGAAGATTGTCTTAACGTCGAGAAAATGATGATACTCGGTTGCAACCTCTAACGATTAAATTAGTCAGGGACGCACACTGGAGAAAAATGACGCTCACATTATTTTGCCGTACGTTTTTTATTTATTTATTTATTTATTTATTTTTGTATTTTTGTATTTTGACGCAAAGGATTTGCAAAATGCAATCAGGATTTATTTAATATACAATGAGTTATATTAGGGATGGCATAGTGTATATTTCGATCATAGGCATATTATGGTTTCCCGTTTCGTATGCTCCCTGCGTTGCACTGCTATACTTAGCATACGAAGCAGAGAACCAGACTAGCATAGATAATATTAGGACAAAGTAGCCTACCCCAGTCTCGCGAGCTCTCACGCGATTCTATAGAGCTCAGCATGATGTCATTCAGAAGTTCAACCTCAATACTTGTTGCACTAAAATGTGATCTAGAGATTAAAACGGTGTGCACTAAGAATCATTAACGAAGAAAGTGAGAGAAGCAGAACACGAAAGAGCAAATGTGGATCTGACTTTAATGCAAAATGGAGAAAATATTCCCTTGACTGAACTACGGTACATCCATTGGGAATACAAGTGTGAATTCTGATCTCGTGATTGCGAAGACTGCACAATAATCCTTTCGCGACAGCGTTTGATAATTTTTTAAAATCTGTCCTTGATCACCCCAAGTTATCTTTTGAACACATTATATTACCCTAGACATTTTTCAGAACAAAGAAATAAGTAAACTTGCAGAGACAAATCCATTATTTGGATTACAAATTCAGGGGGTCGTTGAAGATTTTGTTAATTTTGCTGCAACAAAAGAATGATCTAAAAGCTCAAGTGTAACTTGTTAAAGAGAAGAGCCTCTTTGATTTTCCGATAAATGTGTTTTAGGACTAAGTACAATGAAACCGATGATTGTACACATTTTATGACAGGCAGTAATTTAATCGTCATTTACTTTGAAAGATTTATATGGATTTGTTTTTGGTTTATATTTACTATGTTGAACTATAAAATTTCTACAAAGAGATAATAAAGAAACTGTTAAAAATACAAGGAAAATTAATAAAATTATCCTTTGAATGGACAATGCATTTGTGTGTTAATTATGCGCATTGGGGCCCCGAGTGGCCGAGTGGTCTAAAGCGCTGTCCGTTACGGATCACTGCCATCTCACCTCTATCTGCGTGGGTTCGAGTCTAAGATTCGGCGAATGTGGATATGTGAGAAAGTTTGCCAGTAGCTTCTCGTGGGTCGGTGGTTCTTTCTGGTGATTTCCCTGTTTCTTCCTCCACCATTAATACTGGCCGCCATGTATAGCCTATCGTGTGCTGAAAAATGGCGTTAAGCCCATAACAACAACAATTATGCGTATTGTTTTATTTTTTTGTAGTTGAGAGGAGGGAGAGAGAATATGTTGTGAAAGTTGCAATATCCTTTTTCAGCTGCAAAAGTATGGATCACTATGAAAATTTCTTAGTACATTTTTGACCCCCACATTTTTTATTTGACCTTTCAGTTCTGACACCAAGTTATTTTTTACCCTCAGTTTTGAAGCCCTGGGGGATACACTGATTAACTCTCAATGGAAAGAAGCTGCCAATTAAAAACACGAGCTCTATTCAGATTCACTGCCATAATTAGTAAGTCTAGTTCAGAGAAGGTGTTCCGTAATTAGTCGGCTAAAAAATGATGATTACAGAGACGGTCTCTTTGGTTGGAACATGAGCTTTAGGAACTGTCGCTGATTAGAAAACCAAGATAGCAGTTCTAAAATGTAACTATATCCTTCTATGATGCGGTGAATTAAATACATATATATGCATATTAGTGTGTCATTTTGTGTCAAAATAACAAAATATAATCAAGGTTTGAAACTGTACACATGACTGCTTCCAAAAAGAAGAATCTTTGCATACTCTTAAACAAAAGCAAAAACACTCAACCCAAACATCTCTTGTTCTCAGTCTAGGTTATTTTTTCTTGATGTGATACTGCAGTGACTATTGGAAATAGGAATGGAGCAGAAAACAATAACAGACTCATCAAAACCAAATCTTAACATTACGTTAACAATTATTGTTCCTGAATGTTTTGATCATTAGTTCCAAACAATCAGACTTTCTCTCATGGACTTTATGTCCAGGTTGCCATTGTAAATCCATTACGGTGTGTGTGAAATTAGACAATAACTTATGCCCAAGTCTGAAGAAAAATGTGACGTACGTACCAACATTGCTGTGGGTAGAGTTGCAGATATTGGTTAGTTGTATGGTGAACAATGTATGATTCATCTTGTATCAAATTATTTCGTAATGATGTTTGCTGGACATTTTAACATAGAATAAACATCGTGAAGTTCACAAGATAATTTGCGTTATATCTAATGTTACCATCTCTCTCTCTCTCTCTCTCTCTCTCTCTCTCTCTCTCTCTCTCTCTCTCTCTCTCTCTCTCTCTCTCTCTCTCTCTCTCTCTCTCTCTCTCACCTCTTCGTATTATCAACCTTAACGTGGTTTGCAGTCTTTTCTTTCTACGGGCTGCACAGGTATGGAGCTATTGTTTCTTTCAGCTGAATCATAATACCTAACCTAATATTTGTCAGATTTCTTCCTTTTGCGATCGAACAATATTCCCACTCTTTTTACGTCAGACATCGTCTTATCGTAGTTCTACATAACAATGCTAATAGTGTCATCAGGTCGCACTTTTACTGATACAAACAAATATTAATATAAATTAATTTAGTTTCTAACAGCTACACGCATTCTTAACTGGAAATATGATATAACTAGATTTTGTAGTGAAACTATTACATCTCATTGAGGGTTATAAATCCCTAGCTGAACGATGTCGGTTGATTCACGTAGATTTTCTCTGATAAAGTTCCTAGATGAAAAATGCCGACGTTTTCTATAACCTGTTTTGTGTTGTCGTGTCAACAGTTGAATGACTAAAATTAATGTTCCGACTTTAGAATTCAGATTAATTTCAAATAAATGTCTTTGTCCACGAATTTTTATGAGCACTAGATATTTCCTAGGAAATTTAAATTATTTTTAAATAAAAAATAAACTCAAACTTGTCACAACACAAAATGCATTTGAGCCCTGGAGGTATAAAATACGACTGAATAGAAAAACACTCTGATATGTCACTTTAATTCCACTTACAACGGAGAATGGAAGACGTGATAGGTTGACCTGATCACTTACTTTCAAGAGTCTTAGCAATATCTCATGTCAATTATCACATATGCCATAGATGAATTCGATTATATCTAACGGATCTTACTAAACGATTCAATAATAGAAAACAATTAAAAAGTCTTTTACAAAAAACTGCCACGGAAGCCAGGTATGACCTTTATTTCGACCAATAATTTTCACTCTAAGAAAGAAATTTTAAAAAGGTGTTTACCAGCTCTGAATCAAGGTCCGGAACTAAGTCAGCTAAAATTACAATGTAACAATACTAGTTATTCACTAGGTCAAAACAGAACATAACTGAATCTTCCAGAAAAAATTCTGATCCAGTGAATAAACTCATTTAAAAAACATGCAATGAAATAAAACAGAATAAAAAAGAATTTAACACTAACAAACCAGTAATTAAATTACATATACGTAATAGTGTATGTATGTATGTATGTATGTATGTATGTATGTATGTATGTATGTATGTATGTATGTATGTATGTATGTATGTATGTATGTATGTATGTATGTATGTATGTATGTATGTATGTATGTATGTATGTATACATGCATGCATGCATGCATGTTTTTGTATGTATGTATGTATGTATGTATGTATGTATGTATGTATGTATGTATGTATGTATGTATGTATGTATGCATGCATGCATGCATGCATGCATGCATGCATGCATGCATGCATGCATGCATGCATGCATGTATGTATGTATGTATGTATGTATGTATGTATGTATGTATGTATGTATGTATGTATGTATGTATGTATGTATGTATGTATGTATGTATGTATGTATGTATGTATGTATAAACTATTACTTCTTTCCTTCTTTCAAACACTGATGGTATGATTTATATGAAAATCGGGTCATGACGTCAATATGTAGACCAATTATTGTTTTAAATCTTTTTGTTTCTTTTCATCAGTTAAATCTAAATAACTGATAAAATTTGCTTCAATCATCAAGAAAAAACATTTAAAAAAACTGATTTTTTTTACTTGTGCCAATCTCCTCTCAGTCAAGCCTCTGGGTTTATTTTATGGGTGAAGAGTTGTGTACATGACTGAACTTGGCTCGTCGTAGATGTTTCTTGAAAGATATCTTGCTCTTGGATATTTTACATTTCTACTACTACTACTACTACTACTACTACTACTACTACTACTACTACTACTACTACTACTACTACCTCTATCACTATTACTACTACTACTAAACTTTTGTTACTGACACTTCTTCTGCTGCTTCTACTACCACCGCTACCTCTGATACTACGCACCTTTAAGATTGCTTTTGCGAAATCTTATAAAGGTCCGAGTCCTGTATTTGAAATGGAGACATGTTGATAAGAAGAAGAAATTATCTTGAAATCAGAAACTTCAGAAGTGGAAGACAGATTTACAGTAGCTGCCGCAGTAGCAACAACATCAACAGCTACAACTACAAAAATGAAAACTGCTTCTGTCAGCATTGCTCCAACCACTATAATCAGACCAAAGGTTCAAAGGAACACCATGTCTCACTCAAATTCTATAAACATTTTTGTGACTATATCAGTCTCAAATTATTGACGATGCCCCACTCAAAGAAGTGACACGTTTTGTTTCGCTATTGGGTTCAGCAGGCTAGATGATAATATCAACAACAGCTGCACACAAAAAAAAACAGCAGCGGTAGCAATAATAATAATAATAATAATAATAATAATAATAATAATAATAATAATAATAATAATAATAATAATAATAATAATAATAATAATAATAATAATAATAAATAAATAATAAATAATAATAATAATAAAAACGACAATATGCGAAGATAAAATTAGCAGATTTTGCTTCAGTGTTATGACAAAGTACAGCAGCAGGCCCTAATAATAATAATAATAATAATAATAATAATAATAATAATAATAATAATAATAATAATAATAATAATAATAATAATAATAATAATAATAATAATAATAAATAAATAATAAATAATAATAATAATAAAAACGACAATATGCGAAGATAAAATTAGCAGATTTTGCTTCAGTGTTATGACAAAGTACAGCAGCAGGCCCTGATGTTTCGAAATTTTTTTTTGTCCAAATGTGATAATAAAAATAAAAATTATATTGTCATTACAATGACAAGAGAGAAGACGTTTTATTTACACTAATGGTCTGGATCCTACTACCTCTGTGTCCCTCTTCTTTTCATTGGCGGTGGATGTTACAAGTCAATGATGGGAAAAAGTATGCCTGAAGGGTTTGCTTGAAGGTTTTACTTGAAGATCGGCGATATGCTGTGTAGGAGAGGAATACAAAGTCAGTGGAGTATCGGAAACATAACTCGAATTTGCGTAAACGTATGTTTGGGTGTATTACGTCAAACAAAAATCGCCTTGAAACTTTTGGACCTTTCTTGGACAGACACGTGTTGTATCTTCCATCACTAAGCAAAATTCGAAGCTCAACCACAAATGCATTTTTGTGTATTTTTGTTTCGTTTCAGTGAAATGTTTGGTTTAGGCCCATATTTTTTATTCTCTGCTGACATGGTAAGAATAACACTTAGTCAACTATGTTGTTGGATGGATTTGCACACCTTGTCTCTGTATATACGCAGCATAATTGCTATTAAAACAAGTGGCTATGGGTGTGATAATGAATTACAACAATATGACCTACCTTACAGCAGTATCCGTGTATTCCATTCTCGGATTCAATGAAATACTGAAAGTAGCAAATTACTTTGAACTCTACCATAGAACTTAAACATTCGGAGATGTGGTACGAACAAAAGGAACAATAACAGAAGCAAGATTCAAGATAAGCCAGGAAGAGCGCTAAAGTCGGATCATCTACAACAAGATGAATTCCTCGAAACAACAAAGATATTTGGGACATTCTTCGAGATCAGTCACGACGGATAGTCTCAGGTAAAATAGATCATCCCCAAAAAATGCTATTACGAGACTGTTGAAGATAATAATAATAATAATAATAATAATAATAATAATAATAATAATAATAATAATAATAATAATAATAACAATAATAATAATAATAATAATAATAACATTATTGTTATTATTATTATTATTATTATTATTATTATTATTATTATTATTATTATTATTATTATTATTATTATTATTATTATTATTATTATTATTATTATTATTATTATTATTATAATAAATTATCAACAAAAATAATAATTGATTGGTCATTGTCATTTCAAAGGCACATTAACACTAATATATCGTACGAAATCATGGTAAGTGG
>JAEAOA010001023.1:482500-525000 GCA_016746295.1 Potamilus streckersoni
GTCATTTAGTTTACAATTTAAGTTGTAAGCTATAAAGAATGAACACTATTCATATATTTGTTTGTCTTTATTGTAATTCATTGCCATTCTTGTATTTAAACGTTCCTACTTCCTCACTTCTCCCGGAATACAAGGCTTTTCCAAAATTATATTCTTGGCAATAAGATTTGCATTAGCATATATGCTACTGACAAACCCAGAAGGCACATTTAAATAAATTGTAATTTTTAAAGTACGCAATCATCTGACATTATTTCTTTTAAAACAATTTCTTCTCAGGTTTACTTACAAAACTCTTAAATTACAGAATATCAATTCACAATGAAATATATGAAAACCTGCATCCTTCTCATGAAGATTCAAAGTTTTATAATTTCTCTCAGCTCCAAACATTTTGTAATCCCTCGACAATTCTAGTTCTATTCCAATTATTATCCTCTGCCAAAAAATTCAATTTTATGCCAAACTCGTTTGATATTCTTACACTTATTGTATAATGTTTCATAGTCATTTTTACTAGAACAGACATTTTTATCAGTATAACATATATTAAAGAGAAAACTATTATCGGTTAGCTGCAGTATACAGTACAGTTCAATATTATCCCAAGGTATAGCTCATTAATATAAATGCTTCTACCGCAAATAATCCATATGACTGCAGAATGTTGCTGTATTTATTGCAAATGTGGAATATTCAATATTTTTCTTTTCTTAAATTTATAACATTTGCGAAGTCAATTAAAACATAAAACTTTAGAAAACTAGACAATAAATTTACTATTTAAACAGGAACACGCAGTACATCTCAACCATGTCCAGCAAACAATTACATTCAGATCAGCTGGCTAGCTTCCTGGCTCAGGAAATGCATTTCTTGACCATAATGGTAAATCTATGTATGAGCGTCCTCCTTTATATATATATATATATATATATATATATATATATATATATATATATATATATATATATATATATATATATATATATATATATATATATATATATATATATATATATATATTGTTGTTACGTGTTTGATATTAAATTTATTGTGTGTAAGGTTTAAAATTATTTTTATTTCATTGTTATTTCATTTTTATTGTATTGTATTTATTGCAATGCCTTTATCTCTCGCAGTCTGGATATTTTTAGCAATAAGATATATTTTTATAACAAAGTTTGTTTATTCAAGACGAAGATGTATTACGTGAGAATTATCAGTTAGTCCGTCTTACCCTGGTAACACTGTCAACAGGAAGTTAACATGATTGGTCAATATCAGGGCATACATTCTGTGCGTGATTACTGTGCGTAAACAACTATTTTATGATTGTTTCTTAAGTGGGGTGACTGGCAGACGTGCCAAAATTAGTGTTGTATGAGACCACATGACGAATCTAGCGAGACTTGAAATGAAGTCAGGGGTTTTAAATATGCATTCCATATATTTTTTTCCGACAGAGCCGTTCCACACCTTGAAGGTACATGGTGTATTATTTATTAATTTGTTGCATGGACTGTTTGTTCTTCGTCGAAATTTTGGATTTAATAATGTATTCCCCTAAAAACTGAACAAGTTGACTTTTCTATAAAAATTCTGAAAGGTATTCAAGGAAATTAATTCTTGAATTATTCTGAAACGAAGACTGTGATTCAAGTTAGTAATTATTGATAATGTTGATATTCATACATTGGACTATATATGATGTCATCGTTTTCCATATTTGTGCGTCTTTGGCACTCGAACCTGGATTCTTATGAGACTATTTATTAATAGGACTTGAATTTTCTTTCTTAGGATCAAATTTTGGAATATATTCACAGACTGTAAGTCCTACCTACCAATTCTTAAATTGTTGTCTATGGAAATAAATTGTTTCGTTAAAATATACAAAGCTTGTTAATTGTCACTCTTTTCTCTGTTACCGAGTATGAGTCCTTGTCACATTATCACATTATATATATATATATATATATATATATATATATATATATATATATATATATATATATATATATATATATATATATATATATATATATATATATATATATATATATATATATATATATATCTGACAGACCAGACTGTGCTATCCCTGGATTCTATAGTAGTGTTTGTGTGTGTGTGTGAATGTGTGTGGTTTTAGATGCATTAGTTTTTTCAGACAAAATGAAAATGCATATCATAACATATTACCTACCTAAGGCTTTCATTTTTATCTCAAATATATTTTGAATTTTTCATTTCCTTTCTGTTGATAATGTTTACAGGCAATCTTATTCCAATTTACATAAAGTATGATGTCATGTAGTCTCACTCAAGGCCTGACTTTTTCGTAATCAAAATCTTCTATCCTTAACTTAGTATTTTCCATCAATCTTGTTCAACTTCTTCAAAAGTAGAAACTAACCACGATGAATATCTTTATCTATTGCTTTACATATATGTTCGTTTATGCGTCAAATGAGTCATGGAATTTCCTTTCATAATTTTATTAATTTTTTTACAGTATTAATTTGCAATTTCTTACATGAGTTAAAATAGAATTAACGGAGTCTTACATCCAATTCTTTCAAATTTTGTCATTTTCTTTCTTTTTTCTTTTTTGACAAACGACTTTTTCACCGTATATTCTGTCACTTTATTATCCATTGAAAATGATTGAATAACGAACCTGATTTTATAATTGTTACACCTTGGCAAATAATAATTGTTGTTGTGTTCTCTAACTTTGTCATTCCTTAAATATAATGCCAGTTTGTAATGCTTGTACATCCTTCGTATTGATCATTGCCGCTTTCTGTTTAATCTTATTTTCACGAAGTTTGTAGAATTTAATATTTTCTTCAATTTATATAACGCAAAGGTTTTTTATATGAATCTGACATAACACTTTTCTAAAATCATTGTAACATTTCACTTTTAGAAATGCTAGATCAGCAAATATATTATTTATTTGTCACTTGCAGACTAATTAAAATAACCGCTATTTCTCACAAGTATGTTCAATGTTCTCTCTCACATGGCTTTCGATATCTGCTTACCACGTAGTTGTTATTCTCTGCTTACAGATTTCTGATCATCGATATCCAATATTGTTGGATGAAATACTGTAAATTCTGTCGTCGGCTAACATGATGGTATAGTACCAGCAAAATATCCATACATTATAATCGGAATTCTTTTATAATGCATCTCATAATGTTTGTCCATAGAAAAAGTTGTTTCGATTAGTCTGATGTGGTTTCTAAACTATTGGAACAACTAGTATACACGTTCCATTTATCTTAGCGACACCGTATTTTCATTAGGCCCCTAACCGTCATATAACTCATCATATTCCTTTATTTCTCTAACAGATCCTCTGGATTTGAATTGCTTCTAGTGTGACTTGGTTTTTTTTCCGGGGTTTACCGGGTTCTTCTTCCACCATTTATACTGGCCTCCATGAATATCTTATGCTGAAAAACGGCGTCAAATCCTACAACAACCTAACTTACTTCATTTCGAGGGAAATATTTCCCCAGTCTCGTCTTTAGTGTTGTGTTAAATAGATAAGTAGTTGGAAGATTATTCTTTTTTTCTTTCGCAAATAATGTCTTCACTTTTTGTTGTAACATTGCATTGCTTCATCGAACGTAACCTTTTAAAGTGTTTTGGTCATCAAAGGTTTCTCTAAAAGTGTAATGTATATCGTGTACTTTTTTTGTTTTTCCTTTTTAGACCAGCTTAAATTGAGAAAACATCGTTCACTGTCATGATGCGTTTAAAATATATTGCTGTATGCTTGCACTGCTGAATGAATTTTGTTCCTATTTTAAAATATATAAATTTATAAATATATTATCCAAGATGGTTGTCAAAATGATGTATAATGAATTCATTCATTTCTTACATCATAGCAATTCTATGTTTTAAAAAAGCGGGAGGTTGGCATTTAATTTTTAAATGTCATAACACTGAAATCTGTCGCATCCCTCGTGAAAGGAAATTATAAAAATATGAAATATACTAAGGTATTAGGTGAGTATTTGATACAAATTTTGTTTCAAACTCTTTTTCACCAGAATTTATGTTATAACTTTGAATAATTTAATATTTTTAATTTGCCAAATCTCTTAATAAAAACTCAACAAGAACAGACTTTGAATTTTCTAATATGTTTACAATTTATAACGGAAATTTCATGCTTGAAACGTTCTTTTTTTTACAAAAAATAAATGATAGATAAACACAACTTTCAATATCCACGCGGTATTTTATTTGTAAACAATAATTGCTGCTGGTGTAAAGATTTATTTGATGGTTTCTGTTATCAGCCCAAGATAAACTGTCAGATACCAAATATTCACTTAATGAACTTATTACACTATTTAGTTGACAAAGACGATCTATTTTCCATCACTCTTTTGATCGTTGACACTTTGGCCGTGGTCAATAAATTTATTTGCGCTATCCTAATGACGTGACTTCTGCTCTCCTCACTAGAATGAACGATCCGTTTGATTATGGCATGATTATACATATTGGTCAAGTGTAACACAATGTCATTGTGTTGACATCTAAATCTATACGTTTCACATTAAGCCTTGCAGTTTTAAATTTTACTCATGTTCGGATTTATATATGGTCAAATTCGAACATACATTTTCATTGCAATGAGTCTGAGTATGCTTAAAACTTCTTCACTCAATCACACGGCTAAAGAGACTTTCTTATTAAGATCTTCAAATAAAAACAAGCATTTATCAGGAAAATTAGCTATGATAAATAAATTATAGCTATTTTCATGATTGGTATTTAATATGGTCACCTTATTTTATAATTTGTTTATCTAAGTTAAAAAAAAATTAATAAAATTAGCATCTACAACATTTCAAGTCATATGTCATTCACTTTGACTGGTGTTTTAGCATTACTCTTACCTGCATATCAATCTATGTACATACTTTGTTGTTACTGTGTTTATTTACAGTTCCTCCTCTTTACTATATTGTTGTATTTGCTATTTATATTTCTTTAATTACAGGTACATATAATGCATAGATGAAATTGTCTATCCATACCGTACTTTTATATTTACTCATCCTATTATTTTATTCTCGAAACATTTAAATTTAATAAATAATGACTTGGGGTTCATAATCGGAACGAAAAGGAGAACTATAAACGACGAGTATCTACCTTAAAAGGGTAAGGTACAGAAATGTCGCACCAGTTGTGAGGGGTGGAGGATTGGCGATGGATTATAATAATTCATAAAAGCAAGGTCTCAGATTCATCGAATGATATATATATATATATATATATATATATATATATATATATATATATATATATATATATATGTGTGTGTGTGTGTGTATAGATAGATAGATGGATAGATAGATAGATAGATAGATAGATAGATAGATAGATAGATAGATAGATAGATAGATAGATAGATAGATAGATAGATAGATAGATAGATAGATAGATATTCCCACGGTTTAAGAGTATTTTATTTCATAAATGTTTTATAATATTCTTCTTTTACGACAAAAAATTTAAAATATATATGATTTTTGTCATTTTGGGGAAAGTGGTCGTTTGTTAGCCTTCGAAAACATAGTTATAACATTGTGCACGAGCCAAGTCGTAGAAAATAGCAGAAAATGGGATTTTTTAAAAAAATATTCTGGTTTGCATGTCGTTTGCTTTCAACAATATTATTTTTGTCTCGTGGATATGAGATCAAGTGCAGTCGAGGTTGAAAAACGTGATATAGGTACTAGGGTCATTACACTTGTACTGCTACTATTTGGTTTTGCTTTCAGAGTGAGTATGAGATATCCACTGTCAATAAATAAATAACAAAAAATAACAATGTGTACATATCCATGAAATCAAATTGTTTTAGTCTTACAAATGTTTTCAAAGTATAACATACCGAACTCAGGTTCATCCATGGGGATGATTCATTGAGTGCTAGAAAAAATAAAGTATTGATATTTTATTGATTTTCACTTAAATGAAGCAATAAAATGGTTTACTTCTCTATCTACAGGTTGATACAAGAACATGTTCACACACAAACACACGCACACACACACAGATGCATGCATGCATGCATACATACATACATACATACATACATACATACATACATACATACATACATACATACATACATACATACATACATACATACATACATACATACATACATACATACATACATACATACATACATACATACATACATACATACATACATACATACATACATACATACATACATACATATACACACAGTCAATGCTGACGTAGTTACATAAAGCAAAAGTAAGAAATATCGAGCCTGATAGTACAAAAGTTAGGTAGAAAAGATAGTAATGTCTATTAAATGGCTTGAGAATAATTTCACTAGAAGATTACTCTATATTTATAACATAATGTAATTTAGCTTTGGATGAAACGTTTACAAGCTGACAATATGATAAAAGACGAGCGTTTTGAAAGGACATAGTTGGAACACAAGCTCTGTATTTCGGAAAGAAATTTTTTTAGACAATGTAGTATGCTGACTCATGATGATTTGGGATTAAAAAAAAACAACACAAACGCCGATAATTCCGTGCAACTAGTTTCGCATATAATATATGCTTCTTCAGGCACAAAATGTTTTGAAATAAACGGATGACGGCTTTACAGGCTAAAATAACAATTACGTCATTACGTAACTTCATAAGAAATTACGTCCGTAACTTCATAAGAAATTACGTCATTAGGTAACGTCATAAAAACAATGCATAATCACAACAACTATATATATGACAGGATCTAAAAGATACACGAGTCTCTAATGAAACCTGAATCAGTAAAATAATAAAATAATAATATTTATTTTATTTTATTTTATTATTTTACTGACTCATGATGATAAAATAGATAAAAATAGGATAATTGCGGTTCATGCTAATTTCAAATACTGATATAAATTATGTAAAATTAATAATTAGTTTCTCCCACCATGTATCTCTAGGCGTTGACATCTCCGCCAATTATATTTACTTTCCGGTCACTGGATAACTTCTCAGGTCATATGGTTTGCATGCTACACGGTCATTTGAAGTGTAAAGAGTATACTAAGGGAAAATGACTTTTCAGAAATGTGCCAACTAATTACGTGAGGTGACTAATTTTAGTGATATTTCCGTTAAGACGGTAAATCACAGGTGTCTTCCTTTTGTGGTGTGCATTGTTATCATTGAATATAGTTTTCTTTTAACTTCTTTGCAGGGGTAATCAGCAAATGCAGGCAATGTGGGGAAATATTACAGACAGTATCAAGGTCATATCTTTAATTAAGTTGAAATTTTAATGGGCTATTCAGTCTGATGTAACTCACAAAAGGTTTATATTTTAAGAAAGCCAGATCGTAAGATGAGAAATATGAGGAATGACTATGAAAGAACATCGCTTTTTCTAGATTCATGGGGCTGTGTCCACAACAGCAGATATCTAATATAGCAATAACTTATATATATATAGATATAGATATAGATATATATATATATATATATATATATATATATATATATATATATATATATATATATATATATATATATATATATATATATATATATATATATATATATATATATATGACACCACAGAAAGGCTATTGCTGTCTCGGATTGCTGACAACACTGAAAGACTATTGCTGTCTCCTATGGCTGACAAAAATATCACATCACACGAAATTAATTCTGAGCCAATGTCTTACATCGGCCTAAAATTGGTACTTGTCACAATGACACTTGTACACTTGTACATCTGCAACAATAATGTAGATTGTTAAATCTCTACAAGTGTTACAATATTAGATAACACAAAAAATACACACAGAGCGACAAGATCTACAAAACAAACACCAATAAATTACAAAACAAAAATATGCTGGCAATAATTAATGAAATAAACATTTATTATGTTTTTAAGTCTGTTCTTGCTGTCGAAACAGGTGAGTTTTCTGTTCGTTCTTGAATGAGGTCACATTATCATTTTGTGTAAAATCTATGGGCAATTCGTTCCATGCTATGGGCAATTCGTTCCATGTAGCTCGATTAGCAAAAGAACGTTGTCCGTATAACTTTGTTTTAACAGTGCTAACAATGCAAATGTGAGAGTCAGAAGGGGAGTGTAAGTTTCTAGAAGGGGTGTACATATGGGAGAGGGTCAGATATGTATTTTGAACTGCAGCCAGTCAACGAAATGTAGCATAGCGAACATTTTGATTCTGGAAAGAATGGGTATCGAGTAAAGGTTACATAGCAGAAGGAATGATTTCTCAGTTCTTCGTATTCTAAAATGGATCCGATAAGTCTTATTTTTAACTTTCTAAAGTTTCTTTTATAGATGCTGACACGAAATAGACATAAGTGAAAGTCCATCCTTGAAAGTGCTGATAAACACACAAGTGTTTAAGTAGAATCAACCGAATGAAAATTACGGATGGAATTGATGCGTCTCAGCTCCAGATATGCAGCTTTGCACATTCTCATAACATGTTGGTTTGATGAGAAGGTGCTGTCCAGAGTGATACTACAGGATTCGTACTGATTATAAATATAATGTTGGTATTGCTAATATTTATTATTTTAGTTAAAATATGTCAATGCTTGGTGATCTAGATGAAATACTATTACTGTGTCGGATTGGTGACAGTAACATCACAGATCTAACCGATAAACATAAACGTTAACATCACCAGCTACAAATGCGTCAGAAATTAAAATAATATTTTATTGGCTGGAATGTTACATATCGGAAGATTCTACTCATCGAACTGATCGCCGTCTTTACATTTTTTCTTTGAAACCATATAAATCATCACTTATTTACGGACCATGCAAGTAACAACATTGTTCCGAATGCATTTTTTCATTTTTAATATATATATATATATATATATATATATATATATATATATATATATATATATATATATATATATATATATATATATATATATTTATTTATTTATTTATTTATTTATATACACACAGACGGATGTAGTATGAAAATATTTATATTTTCTTACAAGATGAAACTTGAAGGTATTTTTACCAAGGGAAATTCAAAGTGGTAAGTTTTTAATTTCAGACCAAAAAGTCTTTGTGATGATAATAGCATCCACAGTTTAAATCACTCTGTCAATATTTTTAATTTTTGCAGTTTATGATTGCAATGACATTTACCAGTGACAAGAAAGTTACTGATTAGATTATTGAATTTTTTAATATATTAAGCTTGGATGGATGTAATTATATAATTAGATTATCCTGTGCGCTTAATGAGCGTGTTTGTGAATAATTTGTGAGTTACGGTTACAACTCACTGAGACACTGATGCAAGTTTGTATATATATATATATATATATATATATATATATATATATATATATATATATATATATATATATATATATATATATATATACTGCGATCTCATTTATTGTCGATGTCAGAAATTGAAGTGAATTCCAAATACATTTCAGACAAGGTAGCATAAATATATTACAGAGTGATCTAGTGATGGCCACTAGGAGTTGCAAGCGATTGGGGTTGGGGTGGTGGTGGCTATGCCACTATGCTATGTTGCTGTGTCCTAAAGTCTCAAATCAAACGATATGTCGAATCATGTATGCTTTTCAATTCTGAGAACAAGAATCCCCATGTATTATTCTGTGTATTTTTATATCCGGTTTTATTCAAGCAGTTTGTCTGTAGTCAACAACTCTTTGTAATCTTTCTGCCTCAGAAATCTGGTCATTCGGTAAATGGTAGTTTAATTTGACTTTTACCTGGCAATGTAATCAAGTCTGAGATGTTCTAATTTTTGTAATGTTAAGACAATGCACACGGAATAATTGTGTCCCTGACTTTATTAGTTTCAAGTTCAGTGACTAAATTGGCTTATACACAATAACTCGAGCTCTCCATCAACTACAGTTACTAAACACTGAGGTAAGCACTTGGATTGCTGAAGAACCTTCTTGATTCTGGGCTCAAAAGACAAAAGCCAAATTAACTCTGGGAAATAAGAAAATATTGGTTATGAACTATAACATTAGTTATACATGACGTACCTTAACCAAACTTTGCGCATAGTATGCACATGGGGTCAAAAAGGTAAAAGTTCAAATCCAATGACTTTTATTTATTTTAGAGCATTTACTGCTGCACCTGAAGTGGCAGTGCTTTTGTGCTACATGTTTATATCTTTCTAATATTTATAAGTGTGCCGAATGCGATTGTGTTTCAAAAATATTCAAGATGAATACTGATGCAAACCGCACTGTCCTATGCATGCTGTCCGTTGTGTCAGGCAGGCCTTTTATAAGGCACTCCACTGGCACATTATTCTATCATGCCTGGAAATGCAGTCAAAGAGACATTAGTTGGTATCGTAACGCATAGCATTTTGGAACAAATATATACATTATTGATGCATGCAGCCAATAGTGATCAAACCATTATGGTGGCGCTCTACAGTTTCGTATTTAGCATAGGGCTAGAATTTTACAGGAAAAGAATTTCCCCGGGTTTCCTCACTAGCTATACTGGCTATTTTTGATGCATGCAGCCAATGGTGATCAAACCATTATCACGTTGCTGACAGTGATTAGGACAGCCTCGGGTGTTTATGTTTAAAAACGTGTAGGGACAAACAAAAATCGATCATGGTTGAGGTAATAGGTGATATCTTAATAATTCATTATAAAGTCTATTACGAATTTATGGTCTTAAACTAAAAAACAAAAAAGTTAAAACAAAAAAGTAGTTGTTAATGTCTGTTTGTATTTGTAGTTTTTGCTTGCTCCTGATATATATATATATATATATATATATATATATATATATATATATATATATATATATATATATATATATATATATATATATATATATATATAATAAATATATATATATATATATATGATTTTATAGATAAAATGTAGAGACATCTCGTTTAATTTCATTTGTTACCATATTCAATATTTGTTATCTGTTATCTCATTTTGCATGATTAGTTTCAGCTTTAACTAACTCGAATTCGATTTCCTTTACCGACTGTAATCATGAAGGAGTAGACGTCACTTTGAATATGTGATGATAAAATCAGCACATAATAAATTCAAGGGTTTTGTGGGGAAAATTTGGTCCAGAATAAAGGAACAAAGATATCTTTGAATCACCTCTCGATCCTTGCAATCTGCCTTTACTTCAAACCTTGTGTATCGAAATAATACACGGGAAATGAATATGTCCATATTTACCAGACCTATACCTACACACAAACTGTAACAATAAATACGTAGAAATGCAGATGTGAACAAACGACAATGCTACATCAACTGCAGTAGTAACTAGCCTAAAATGCGTTAGGAGCATTGGACTTGAAGTGTAATTTATTAACCTCAAAACCAGTAGATTACTTCTTTACCCCAAGTGCAAACCATGCACAAAGTTTCGTTTATGCAATGTATGCATCTGATGTTGTTATGTAGAAATCTTTTCTCTTTGTTAGATTAATCTTGACTTTAGTCTTTTTACCCTGAAGTCAGTATTGTTCATCCATACACCAAACGCAAGCCATCACTGAAGTCTTGCAGCTGTAAATTGTACATTAACAGTTTACTTATAAGTGAAGTATAGTTCAGTTCTAAATGAAATCAAAGTTATCGACTTCTACCACCTCAGAAGTTCAATTAATTTGGGCTTTGAAAAAGCCGATCCCTTCCTCCACTGCTCAGCATTAAATTGTATTCTTAAATTAATACAAATTATCAGTTTTATAAAACGTACAATTGCATAAAAATTGTATAGTGCACACGGAACTACTTTGTAAACAAACCATGTACACTTATATAGTAGACACTTTAGGTTTTGGTTGCTTAGAGTCGTTTGTGAATGAACTTAACAGGCTGCATGGTCTAGTTGATATTAAAGGTGATAAAGTTAACGAGTCAGAAACTAAACTTTTAAACAAGAACACGAATGAACGTGATACTCAGTAAATTCGAGAAAAAACCCCAGCTGAAGGTAGAAGAATAAGGGCCTCAGATCCAATAAGCCATGGCGACGAAGAATTCGTATTTTCACTGGTTGAATGTACTGTCACGGAGCAGCTGCTCTGCAATACTCCAAGTTATCTTTTTGATACAATCAGACTAGACGCCATAAAGGTCATAACATAGCTGCGGTTCCAATAAATAGCATGCAAATGACAAGGCATAAATATGTATTATTTAGCTGCTAATAAGAATGGCAAAATTATACTTAAATTTTTGCATCTTGAATTTCTTCAAACTGTATTTGGAAAGTTAATTCTGCAAATCCTATTACACACCGCACAATCGTACTGTAATTTCGACTACATTTCTAACTAGAATAACACTCTAATTACTGCAATCAAAATGAAATAAGCACGATATTTAATAGTGTCTTTTGATAATAAAAATTGACCGAGTTCATATTTTCCCACCTTATAATTCCAAACATACCATGTCATAACAGAAATACATATGCAGCCGAGTCACGACATGTCCTGCTCAAATCAAATGCACTTCGTGTGAAATTGACACAGCTAAATCCAGTTTATAATCAACAGAATTGAGTAGAATCAACAAAAGATCATCCAAATTCCATTCATTCTAGACCAATTAGAAAAGTTGTTGCAATGTACATTAGTTTACATTATTAGTAAAATTTAGTTTGAAATAGATCAGGTTCAAAAGTCGATTGGCGGTTCTATGTGCGCATATTGTCATTGCGTATTGATTAATCTGCGGTGTGCATTTATTTTGAAATACAAGATAAATTCACTTACTTTGCTTCTGTCAGTATATTCTTATAATTAAGCTTTATGTAGAATAAAAAATTAGTATATAATGAAAAGATTACTGCATTTATATGGGAAAATATGAACTCACTTTCTTGGAACAATACTTCACTCTCAAATGTCGTGCAGTATTATTTTGAAAAAGAAATCGCATTTTCCAATACAAATGCAGTAACCTATAAGTATCAAATGTTCAGCTGATATATCACATGTAAGTGATAAATTTGAAGATGATGTATTCTTCAAGTAATACAATGGGTCTTTCAATCATAAATTTCAGACAAAATATATTATCATGTAGTTGGCTTCAACAAATGAATTAAAATCATATGTGATGTCCGTTCCGCTTCATCTAATAAATGAAGGATGTACAAAATATCGATCATCAGCGTGTCACCATAGAATATATATGTCTACATCATGAACCTTGAAAGCACAAAGAGCCTACAAAAGCCATAGGAAACTAGTCCGTGTAGCATAAACATAATTCCGTCAATGAAGACCGTATTTGTTTAACTTCGGGAGACAATTCCGTGACTAAGATTATGTACTAATATTTGCTCCAGGTTCCGATGTTTGCTGCTGAAACAACATTTCGATGTAAAAATATGTTTCAGTATCTATAAAATAAGAAATTTTCTATGATTTAATTATGTTTGTTACCAAACAACACTGTTGAAATGCCATTATAGAAAATATTTTATTGTTAGATACTGCACAATAGTCTTGCATACAAGGTGTGTCCACAATATGTGTCCATCGTATTCCCATTTTTCAATTTGCACATTAACAACCACACACACGTTAATTTATTCAATCTTCTTAGATATATAAAACCCATTAAACAATTACAAGATTTATTTAAAAATTCTTTAATTTGTTTATGTGTTGTTAACATGAGTCGTAAAAATTAATAAATCATTTAGAATCAAAATATTGTTAAGCTTTAATTCCGTTTTGCAGCAAACTTTGGACACGAAACTATTTTATAGTGAATTTTTAGCTAGAAAATATTGTCAGCTTTTTTGGAACTGATTAAAGTTTATTCTACCTGAAAATATTTGTTTGTTTCTTATTGCTGTTTGTGTTGTTGTTGTTGTTGTTGTTGTTGTTGTTGTTATGATGCGGAGACCCTGGCATGTTAACGCTATATAGTATAGTTCTTGTCAATTTAAAAATGGTGTACAAGAAACATAATATTAATATAAAAGTATCTGAATGAAACAATGTAATTCCAGGATCATCATTTCCATATTTCCCCTATTAAGATTCTGTTTTATAGTTTCTCTAATGTTTAATTTCAGCTTTTTATCATTGAAACACGTTTTCTCAATTTCCATCCCACCCCCCATTTTCTTCTTGCCCATTACAAGTACCCTGCTAGCATATATGAATTAGGGATGCTTGTTTACATTGAATACTTGAAGGTTTGTTTGGTTCGACTACGTGTGAATATCGTCCGAGTATAATTTAAGGGAGAACAGTGAGTCATTGTTAGATACATATAAAATTTTGCTGAGCTGATCTTCTCACAGATGCGTTTGAAATGTATAGGCGATTTTCGTTTGTATGTCATTATATTGCTCATAGAGTTGTTTTGCTAGTTCCCATCGTAGAAGGCTCAGTCTAGTTAATGTTTTCCATACGTCTTCAACGCCATATTGTTATGCTTCATTGGAGTATGAAAATGATGATGCAAATGCATGACTGTTTAAGTTATTTGGTTTGCCTCAGTTTCTTAGCTCACTTCTCATAGAACAAAGAGCTTAGAGGATAGTCTGTTGGCCGTCATCTGTCTTTTGGATATGTCTTTCTTAAGCAAGTTAGTTATCACTATTTCTCCTCAGCTACTTGTATTAGTAAAAAATCGTATACACATACAAGCCAAGGTCTAGATGGTCCCAAGTGGTGCTATCCTACATATCCACCATAACACTCTTAAAACCATTGCTGTCGCTACTCGCCCATAATAGAAAGACACAACGACATTGACGTTTTACCAGATATCTTGTTAAGTCTTGTTGGTCCAACATGTAGATGATGCAAACAAAAATTTCCATTGTGGCTGTCACAGCAGCCATCTTGTGAATTATGTTAAACTTCTCCTGATTGGTCCTAAATAAAGACGGTTATGTTCTCATGTTTCGTTGGTATAATATAAAAATGGTTTCACTTTGACGTCCAATATGTTGTTGTGGTCATCTTAATAATCTTTTTATAGCTGCTATTCTGGAATGAACATATCAGTATGGAATATCCACCATAAATATTGCAAGTTGTCTGGAAAGTGCTCGATGTAAATGGTGCTAATCATGCATCCAATATGGCCATCACAGCACCCATATTGAAAATCTTATTGTTGCTAGGTTTTCTCAATATAAATAAATATTTGCGGTTTTTGCCAAAATTTCTTATAGTGTCTAGCTATGAAAATGCTGCAAATATGTCATCTAAAACGGCCTTTACAGCAAGTTTTGTCATTGCTACTCCTCCTGACCAGAAAAGTTCAAATGTTGCTTTGATGGTCTTATATGAAAACTGTGCCAATGTGACTTCCATTTGGGCCATCTGTACAATCGTACCACTATACCTTTTATATGGAAAATAGATCAACATTGGACTTTTAGCTGAACTCTGCTTTTGATGTCTAGTTGATACAGAATGAACATCTCTGTTAACAGGAGGGAATGGTCTCACCTTGAATTAACGAAAATTATTTTTAGTCATTGGAATGCCAATCTCTTCGACTGAGTTCTGTTTACTACAGGTATTAGTAATATCACCATTTTTTATGTGTATTTATTCAGAAAAAAACTAATCAGTACAAAAAAGGATTTATAAAATATTTTTAAAGTGGTAATAAAGCCGAATATCAAATTGCTCAGTATTTTATTTAAATTACAGACAGCTTTATTTCTTTCCTCATAAATTTAAAACAAATCGAACTGAACCACGCATTTAGTCTTGAAATATGGTGTAATTCGCCAACAAGGAAATAATGTAATATACTATTTTAATGTGCAATTTTATTTTTAAACATGTAGATAGAACACGGTCAATATCTGTTTGAAACTTTTTAGAAGTCGCTGCCATTTTTTTTATCATTTCCTGCGCTTGTTCGTGTTCAATTACTCATTGTGGTTGCCGTAGATATTATTTTATTATTATCCTTATTATTATTATTATTATTATTATTATTATTATTATTATTATTATTATTATTATTATTATTATTATTATTATTATTATTATTATTATTATTATTATTATTATTATTATTATTATTATTATTAATATTATTATTTTTATTATTATTATTATTATTATTATTATTATTATTATTATCATCATCATTAGTAATAGTAGTAGTAGTAGTTGTAGTAGTAGTAGTAGTAGTAGTAATTTCAGCAATAATAATGGCAACATGTAACACTGTATAGAAACTTAAATATAAAATGAGGTTACAAAGCTAAAACTAGAGTGATTCTGAACAGTGCAGTGGTGTCACTAAAAGGCGGGGTGGGTGCGGACCGCACCGGGTGACACCATCAGAAGGGATGACACCAACATGACTGTCTATAATATTTTTGATTTTTTTTGCAGAAAAGAGATCCATGGGGGTGACACCAAAGGGTTATTTTGTGGAAAAGTTTATTGTTTTAAAAAATTTAAAAAAAGCAAACAATCAAATAGACATTGGCATAAAAACAAGCGTACAATTTCAAACTAAAGTCATTATGTTCTGTGGTTATTTTAAATTCTATTTAGCTACATGACATTGACTTTACTCATTGTTCTCTCTCTCTCTCTCTCTCTCTCTCTCTCTCTCTCTCTCTCTCTCTCTCTCTCTCTCTCTCTCTCTCTCTCTCTCTCTCTCTCTCTCTCTCTCTCTCTCTCTCTCTCTCTCTCTCTCTCTCTCTCTCTCTCTCTCTCTCTCTCTGTTAGAGACCGGTAACAGATGGCATTATCGTCCAGTTTCGTATTGACGTTTAGTCTGTGATGATAGAAGAAGAACAGCGTTCACTACAATTATTAATTTCATCATATTTTTTTTTAATTGTTTTACTACTATTTTAGTTTTAAAATATGTACAATCTATGATTCTGAGCCTTTGCAATTTAAATTGTCCTCATTTTAATGTTAATGTAATAAAGTCGTCATTTTTAAAACACTTAACATCGTTGGCATGTATATTTTTCTAGTTTTATAATTCTTAATTTTTACGAACTTTTAAAATCTTTCCACTCTTTTTATTGTTCATTTTCTTTTATTCATTTTCGATTTTTTTAAAGGTTTTCAATCTGAAATTTTTTATCTATTAGAAACTTGTATTAATTTTTTTCAGTTGTATTATTGTGTTGTAGATATTTTCTTTCGAATGTTTTAACAATTCTTAAAATATTTTAAAAGCTTTAAATTTGGTTTCCTATTAGTTTATCTGAATGTGTTGTCTTAATTTTTATTTTAAAAAGAAGCTTCTTGCTTTAATAGTTGTAATCTTGCTGTAAATAGTTCAATTTGTCCATTAGTTTTTTATTTATTCTCTATATTTGGTATTTTATGTTTTATCAATTTTGTTTTACATCATTATATCTTTGTTTTTTTTTCTTCTCATATTTGTATATTTTAAATATTTGTTTCACGGTTTTAATTTGCTTGTTTCATCATTGTTTATAATTTTAAATTTTATGTTTTATTTATTGGCTTCTGTAATGTTTTTATAAAATATATTGTTATTTTGTCTTTTTTAATAATTGTTTGTTGAACTTTTAAGTAAAGTTTGATTTTTGCTTTAAGTTCTTTCTCTTTTCTTTATACACTCTTCGATTATTCTTTACTTTATTGCTTTATTTTATTTATAATATTATTAGAGTTTGTTTATTTTTTTACATTTCCCAAGAAGTTTTTTTTTTAAACATTTTTGAAGCATTATATTGGTGCCTAATTGTTCATGTAAATTCTGTTTAGGAGTTTTCGTTATTACTTGTGGTCTAAATCCTATATTTAATATACAATTCAGGGATTTTTTGCAATTTTAGTGTTACTTTAAGTTTCGATCATTTATGTTGTTACGACATTATGGTCTTAAACAAATGAACAGAAATGGGCGAAAACCAACACGTTAGATAAAAGTCAACAAATAATTTATTTCCCGAGAATACAAAGTGGAAATTTAAAAAAAAAACTTAAATCCCAATTGGTCATAAAGGTTCAATCACAAGTCAAAATCTATGAACTTCCAACTGAATTCCAGTGGTATTGAAAACAAATTTCGATTCAATGTGTGTATTTTTCAACTAGAATTAATGTAAACATATTTACAGTGATAATGCGCTAAATATTTAATCCACACTCGTAGAGAAATATTAGCTATATTAGCTATGTATTAGGTAGTTTAGAAAATAAATGTAATTGGTCAGGTACAATATGAACTTGATTTTGGACAAAGTCAAGTACAAAATAATATGCGAACATTTAGTAAAACCAACACATAATATGGCTAAAATATGTATACTAATGTTCCTTATTTGTAGTCCCCTGCTAATCTCCATGAAAGTTTCCTAAATATAGCTTTACCATTACATTCGCTTTAGGTCATATTTTTTTTTAAAAAAAAATATAATAATCCACATAATTTTAGACTGCTAAATTCCATGTCAGTTTAGTAATTTCGCTATGCTTTTAGTCATCGCCATGATCATATAATAATAATAATAATAATAATAATAATAATAATAATAATAATAATAATAATAATAATAATAATAATAATAATAATAATAATAATAATAATAATAATAATAACGATAATAATAACGATAATAATAATAATAATAATAATAATAATAATAATAATAATAATAATAATAATAATAATAATAATAATAATAATAAAAATCATCATCATCATCATCAATTATCATCATCATCAGCAGCAGCAGCAGCATGTGGTCTACAACGCCTAATCTTTGAAACCTCTGTAAGCTTTCCAGTTAGGGTAATACATCAAAACATATAAAACTATAAGACTACAAAAAAAATGAAATTACAAAACAAACATATGCTAATAATAATTAAGCAAATAAACATTATTAAGTCCATAAGTCTCTTCTTGTGGTTAAAACTGATGAGATTCACGTTCACTCTTAAATAAGGATGGTCTTTGTTTATAAGATTTATGGGCAATTAGTTCCATGTAGCTGGGACTTGATAAGCAAAAGAACATTGTCCGTATGACTTCATATTAATAGTTTTAAAAAATGGAATTAGGAGTGCAGGAAGAGGAGAGTAAATTTCTAGATGATATTGGACTGGAACCAATTAACGAAATGTATCATAGTGAACAGATTTTCCATTTGATTCTGGATGGTAGCCTGTTTCATATGGTTAGCTACATTTGTATATTTGAATGGCATCAGTGTACAATTACTGACCCAACGAATGTCGATGTATGACACTTTTGAGTGGCTGAGTGTGTAATATGAAGAGAATGGGGCCAAGAATAGAGCCTTGTGGAACACCGAAACATAGATCAACTGGGATGGAATGCTTTTCATTTTTTGTTTTTTACAGAAGTTGTGCCCTATTGACTATGTATGACTTGAAACGTAGTAAGGCTGCATTGTGAATACCAAATACATGAGGGAGACGTAATTTATCAAAGTCTGTTGTGTCAGATGCCGCAGGCAAGTCAAGGAGGCTGAGGATTGTAATCTCTCCGCTATCTTAAGTAGAGACAAAGTCGTTCACTGCTCTGAGAAAGGCAGTTTCAGTACTATGGCGAGGTCGAAATGCAGCCTGTACATTGCTAAAAAGATCTTTGAATTCAGACGAGATACAAGTTGGATAGAAAAAAAAAAACTTTTATATGATTTTTTTTAAATGAATGAGAATTTATCAATAGGTCAGTAGTTCTTTAAATCGTTCGGGTCAAGAGTCGGTTATTCAACAGTCTTAACAATGGCAGTTTTGACAAAGTATGTGAATTCTACAAGAAAGACAGAAGTATTGATAACAGTTGGAGATTGAAAATGAAAATAGAATCTTGTTTGTAATTTTTAATGTGCAATATTCATGGTTATTTCTTCTTTTCTTTCTTAGTTATCTATATTCCATATGACCTTCTAATTTTCAGCATTATTTGTCGTCTTTGGAGCTCTATAGTAAGACTGTATGTGTCAGTAGTTGTGGTGATAGTATGACTATGTGTTGGCCAGTAGGCTTGGGTTTTTGTACCCTGAATGCCCTACAAATTTCCATTGTCCCCAGAGTGATATCCAATAGTAAGCCTGACAACGTTTATAATATTAAATTCCCCTTGTTCAAGAGCGAATTTGTTTCAAAATGGAGGCGTAATGTTAATTTCCCTTATGACCAGATCGACAGTTTTGTTAGTCGCATTTCAGAAACGAGTTTGACACGCGCTTGTTTTACACGAATGATCTTTATTACATTGATACCATTTTTATCATTGTATCTTTCTTTTATCTCTGTCAGTTTTGAAATAAACGCCATTATATTTGCTTAGTCTAATATCCAGAAATATAGACTCTAAGAAGATTACTGGAATTAAAACGGTTGATTTTAAGAGTAACGTTGCTCATAAAATTCATGTCAAAAACAATGCACAATGGAACGATAGTTACTGACTCGTCTTTTATGTTAATTGCCAGTACATAAAAATTAATTCACTAGTAAAGAAGGTTTTGAAGTGTTGCAAAATATGTGTACTCGATGCATTTCGATGGAGTCTAGAGGATTTAAATACATAATATAATTTTTTATAGATATTGTTCTGGCTGTATATGATCTATCCAAAATTTCAAACCTCTCCGGTGGCCTAGTGGTTAGAGCGTTCACCTTGGATGCGGGAGGTCGTGGGTTCGATCCACGGTCGAGTTATACCAAAAACATACAAAAATGGTACTAACTGCTGCCTCGCTTGGCGCTCAGCATTAAGAGGTTAGAGTTAGGACTGTTTGGTCTGGTGTCAGAAAAATGTGACTGGGTGGGACATCATGCTACATGTCTGCGGCATGATGCCCTAGTGCTAGACATCACTATAAACTGCCACACTGCAGACATCGTAGCGATATGACTTAAAAATTGTTAAAGCTACGTTAAAAATCATAATCTCATCACATCACATCACTGTCCAAAATATCAATAATATATTGCCTGCCTCACTCGGCTCTGCAGTGTAGAAACCAGACAGGTAATCGGTAGCCATTTTCTAATTTTCTGCAATTTAAGAGTTAATTATTATCAAACAGATGTTTCATATATCATTTTATGTGTTTCTTGAAACAGAAAATATTTATTAAAGTACACCTGGATTTTATATCAGGAAACAATCCTTTAATGCAAGTTTGTTTTTTTTTTATTTAGTGTATTATACATTCAAAGCAAACAACAGTAATGGAACACGAATACGGTTGTTCGAATGGCAGCAACTGTAATGGTACACATATATGCTTGTTAAAAATGGCAACAAAAGTAATGGTACACGCATATGGCTGTTCAAATGGCAAAAGCAATGGTGGTACACATATATGATTCTTTAAATGGCAACAACAGTAATAAAAAATCTCTATGGTTGTGAAAATGGCAACAACAGGATGATGCATATATTTGGTTAATCAAACGGTAAAACCGGTAATGATACACATAAATGATTGTTCAAAGCTGCATCAACTTATGAGTCGAAATTGTACCAAGATTCAAACACTGGATATAATCATCGTGTGTCTGCGTATTGTAGGCATATATAATTTTCATCTCCCTGTCCCGGCGTATTATATGTGTACATATCTTCATGTCCCTAGATATTATATGTGTATATAGTTTTCATTTCCCTGTGTAGTTTTCACTGCATATTATGTGTGTATATAGTTTTCATGTCCTTGTGTAGTTGTCACTGCGTATTATGTGTGTATATAGTTTTCATGTCCCTGTGTAGTTGTCACTGCGTATTATGTGTATACAGTTTTCATGTCCCTGTGTATTATGTGTATATAATTGTAATATCCATGCATAACTGTCCCTCTGTAGTATATGTGTATATCATTTTCATGTTCCTATTTGTTATATGTGTATCCAATTTTTGTCCCTACATTTTATATGTGTAGATACTTTTCATGCCTCATCATACTATATGTGGATATAATTTGCATGCCCCTATTTACTATATATGTATATAAATTTATACCCCTACTTACTATATGTATATATAATTTGCATGTCCCTACACACAATATGTGTATATAATTTGTATTCTCCTACATATTATATGTGTATATAATTTTCATGTTCCAACTTTATATGTGTATAATTTCGAATAACTAAATGCATTCAAGTGATTCATGTGTGATTATATAAAAGCAATAAATACCTAAATACAAAAAAAAAAAATCAATATACACAGTATTTCAAAGTTCGTGTAAGAATTGCGACAGTGAAACATTCTGTACCTGAACTGGTAAATTGTAGCACCTGTTCGTTCGAAAGAATTTCAACTTATTTAATGCATGCATAAACAGGCGTAGTAGCTGTTAGTTGGAAGGAACTTGGTTTTATTTCATACGTGCATACACGGAATTATTGTTTCATCAATTGCCACATTAAAAATATGCTCAGTTTTATTTATTTATTTATTTTTTTAAAAATCGAATAAAGCAATATATATATATATATATATATATATATATATATATATATATATATATATATATATATATATATATATATATATATATATATATATATATATATATATATATATATATATATATATACTACTGGCAGATGAAGAAAGAAATTCTTGCCGAGAATGGAATTTTGTGCATAGTAAAATTATAGTCTCTGGATAACTTGTGTATATCAATACATATTAATCGTCTTAAGTGTTTTTCCTTTCTTATGAAGATTCCCCATTTTGTGCAATTAAATAAATGACAAATCTGTATTTTTAAGATTTAAATTAAATGTATATCCCTCGGCTTTTTTTATTGTAAATGTATATACATTACGTTTAAGGATTCGTTTACTATGATTGTATCTTTTTATTTGTAAGAAAACTTACATAATAAATCCTGCTCAAGTTAACATAGTAACTCTAATCGGAGTATTTTCGCAAAACGAAACTGAACCTCATAGTCTATGAGAAAATACTCGATTCCTTTTCAGGAGTACTCCCATTGCAAAGAAATTTTTTAGTACAAAAACATTTGCAAAATAATTCCCGAAGCAAAATTGTAGAAATTAAATTATAATCCTTCCGGATTTTAATTGATAATAGCGACTGAACAATTGTAATTTATTCATGTGATTTTTTTTCTGCATGTACGCCCTTTTGTCAGTTAAAATATTCTTTTTCAATCATTCAACCGTTATTTCCTCGAAAAGGGGAGTTCATTTACATGTATATTGAAGATGAGAAAGGTATACATTGGTGGTTTTGGAAATCATTACAAAAAGGCAAACAATCAATAGAAAGTAGCATAAATGAGGAATAAATAAATGGAATGTAAGTAATTAGGAAACACGTGCGAGCATAACAATAGCTCATAAACTTTGTATATAAATGTAACAAAAGGTAGAGAAAAGAAAACAAACGTTTGCTGTTACAGCAAAGGTCCATTACATATCATGACTTTGCTTTCCATATTTGGTAGAAGCCGATCTGAGAAGTTCTGCTTTTGACAAATTTTTGGTACCCAGGCAAAATGTACACACATGATACAGAAAAGAGAAATTGGAATCAATAGACCTGAAAATGGTGATGTTGCGTTTTGTCCAGTCTACTTTCTAAGTCAGTTCTTAAGAGCTTTAGTTAATTTGTTTACGTTCTGTGTGCAGTTGAAGTAAAATTTGTAAAACATGTATAAATGAAAGTCTCTGACAATTTGACTTATTAACATACAAGATGTGACGTCATGCTGATGAACTTCAGTATACTACTGAATACATTTGTGACAGAGTGAAATTAGACTACTTTAGTACACACAGGGATTCTATAAACCTGGTTAACTTGTGTTCCCAATTACTCTTCGCAATGCAGCACAGAGTAGAAATGCGCATTTGGTGTATGTAAATTTTAAAATCTAGAGAAATTTTGATGTCTGTTGATTCTGTCGGCCCAAGCGATCTCTTCTTTTCCAGATGACTAATTGTTTCTACTGGGTTCATTTAAGGAACAACTGATTGTACGCTAGTACTTCTCAAGTAAATTTCAAATATCTGGAGCAAAACCAGATTGTACGGTTTAAGTAAAACCAAAACATACCTGAAGACATATGTGGAATTTACTTTGGAACATAAGTTTACGCCGATTACTTCCGGTAGTGACTCTTATCAGCCCCAGCAATGAGACACATGTACCCGACCGAATTTGTTCTATGAATAACATAATTACTATTGCTATGAAGAGCTGTAACTTGTTGACTTCCTTTAGATGTTCTTTTTTGCAGGTGAAAAGTGATTTTCTTAAAGGACTGATGTGTTTGGGTTTAGGTTAAGGGTACCCATCACAACATTGCGGGTGTAGTTAATAGAATGGCGTGACCTAAACTGTACTATTCCTAGGTGAGTAACTGAGTCAGTTTATTTTTACCCAAATATTAGGGATTGGTTATAATTTGAATTTTTCTTGACAAAGTTTATAATATATAAATTTGTAGAATTTTTTGTGGAAAGGTGCAGCAATCTAAATTTCCAATTTTACACCACAGTTTGCTTTTTATTAAATGCTGTAAAATTTAGTTTACAAATTAAAAATACAAAACCAAGACAATACGCCCCACCCTGTAATAACTAATCGCCTAATTTCAAAGAATCGAGATGTTACATGTTAACGACGACTGCACTTGCACTTTCTACATTTTAATATATATTACCTTAAATTCTTCAGATATTTCCCCAAATTATATATATATATATATGTATGTATATATATATATATATATATATATATATATATATATATATATATATATATATATATATATATATATATATATATATATATACATACATATATATATATATATATATATATATATATATATATATATATATATATATATATATATATATATATATAAACATAAATATATATACATACATATATATATATATAAATATATATAAATACATATATATATATATGTGTGTGTGTGTGTGTGTGTGTGTTTGTGTGTGTGTGTGTGTGTGTGTGTTGAACAATGTTTTTTTTTAACTAATTCCACCATGCATAAGCTGTTTGTTTTGAAAGTGATCATGACTAGAAGCATTCGCCCTTAAATGATTCGAAGTGCGTTGTGTAGTTCTTGCTCAGCGGTTACATCATCTATATATTCTTGTTTTTGTGCTTGTCTCCTTGTGATTACGGACTGTTTTCTCACAATATTATAAAGTTTTTTTTCCCCCTAAATATCATATTTTTATATGAATAATTATCTAAGAAATCTACAAAATCATACGGTGGGTTTGGTTATCTTGCGTTTTCATTAGAATTCGGCAGCTAATTGGATTCGTTCAGGGAAGTGTTGGAAACAGTGTGCTTGCTATTCGTTGAGCGTTCATGAATTTACGCTTTACAAATTTATTCAGAGCATATTCGTTTTTACAAGCCTCATGGCCTGCCTTGATTGACCCAGACTACAAACAGGACATGACTTCTTCCAAGAGATATTCCTATTATCACCCTTATTTTATATGAATGCCTAATATCATTCTCCAAGGGCATATAGACAAAAATAAAGTAAGTTGGTTGTGAGAAAAACCAGCAATCTTTGCACCTACAATTATGTCCTTTACATTCTCCACTAGTACAATATTTTGTTCCAGTGATTTTATAATATAACTGACATTCCATATTTCCCACATTGGATGGGTCCGAAAAGATCTTATGTTTCTTCACAACAGGTTTAAGCTGGATACTTAGAATTAAAAGAATCCATAAACGAAGCATTCTGGAGACGAAACCTGTTTTCATTTATGAGTGCAATACCACAGCCATGTTGATTCAGTAAATTGCCGAGACATATTCATGATGTCATTATACCTCTCTTATGCCATAAAAGTTAATTCAGATTCATTGTCACACATACTTTACATAGTGAATAACTAAAAATATAATTGCAGTTATGAGGTTTCTTTTAGTTTAAAAGTTCCTGTGGGGAATAAGAAAATCAGATGTAGTGAAAAGGAATATGTTATCTATCAATGTACTGATCTGACTATTAGAGCAGGAAATTTCGGGCGAGTGCAAAGGATATCATGGGATCATCACTAATTCGGCATATCAAGATTTAACATTTACACATAAATAGTGAAGGGGCCACTTTAGAATTGATGGACAATATAGGCCAACAAGGTCGTGTGCCACATTGGGATCTATGGGAATTTAACATGGGAAATTTAACATAGGGAATGTATAGCGACAATGGATTGGGTCTGTCTAGGTTCAGTAGGAATGGTACAGGTAGGATGACATCACGGTACTGGCAACAATGTTGTAAGTGGCTGACCTGAATATATGCAACATAGGTAGAGACAAATACAGTGAATACATAGAAACATTATAGAGACATAGATATAGACAGAGACAAAAATATACACATGTATAGAAAACAGCATAAATATCTTTTCGAGGCATATAATTGGCTCTGAAAAGGTCCTTTGGTTTTTTTTTATGTTAACATTTCGTTAACATAGATGGACGTATCCGTTAACATCGGATACGTCTTCTTTTCCTTAAACTTCATCTAACCTCTGGTCCGACAGCATTGTCTCTCCACATAGATCCTTTGTTTCCTAGCGCTCATCCCGGTAATCCGGATTATTGTCCATGATGATTTGATATACATGGTAGACCGTACGGAATAACATCGATGATACAAGACCACGTCTTGTGACGAGAACAGGTGAAGAGAATGAAGTGAACCCGGAGTTATTTATAGTGGAAGAGCGAATCGAAACGGATTGAGTTTTTCACCAATTAAACCACACGTGAAAAAATTCAGCCACTGCACAGAGTCTGTCTTCTAATCCAAAAAGAGCTGACTGTGACGTCACATTCCCTATATATGTACACTTGAGTCTGTGCGCAGTGAATCTCTGCGACATTGTTTTTGAAACATGACGAAAACTAAAAATAGGATGAATTGTGGTGCACCTGCCGTGGCAATGATAAGCGATGGTATAGCAGCAGCTACCAAAGTCAACATAGGTCCATTTCCAGAATAGGTCGATTTTTATTGGGATTTAGTGGATTTTCTCTCTTCTTCGCAAAACATTGTTCCGGTATCAGCACCTTTGCCACCTTCTCCTACTTTACCACAGCTCCACGATTTTAAACAGAGACAGAGATATGAATTGGAAATTTTTTACAGCAAAAGAAAGAAGCAGAACAAGCTTTTCTTCATCAAGCGAAAGAAGAAGTGGCAAGAAGGAAATGAAGGGAGAAGACGAAACAGAGAAGAATCAAGGTCTAGGAGACAAGGAAGGCAGTAAAACTCAAACGGTGACGGTACTCTTAGACATTTTGGCAGAGTTAAGGAGTCTGAAATAAATGTATCAGACGTCTTTATTACAACAAAAGACAAAAAGACATTTGCGTGCCAAACAAACAATCCCTCTTACTGCACCTGAGATACCAGCCTTAGTTATTTCTACCATATCATCGACAGAAGCAGTTTCATAAGTAGGCCTTAGCGGTGGCAAAAGCTTAATGCAGTTAAAGCTGATTGCTTCTAATTCTTGAGTTTTTCTGTATAGAAATCAACCAACACCCAACGGTCATTTTCAGGGCCTCCCACTTCTTTCGAAAAGAGATAGTATTCATTTGCCAACATCAATTAAAATTCAAAATCCCTTTTTACCCCATGATGTATGTGCGTTATTGTATGTCCATATCATTCTAAAACATCAAAACCATGAGACACTTACGTTTTTCTGTATGCCATATTCTGGTACAAATTTTACAATCCAATGTCACAACACAACACTTTAAATAGATCATATACTTCTCCTGTGTCTTTTGCTAACTCTCTCTCTCTCTCTCTCTCTCTCTCTCTCTCTCTCTCTCTCTCTCTCTCTCTCTCTCTCTCTCTCTCTCTCTCTCTCTTACTTTCTCTCTCTCTCTCTCTGTTGTTTTGTTTACACTTTTTCACTTTCACAGGATTTGTATCCTCTTTTCTTCATATTTTCTCATATTCTTTTCTTCTCTTTGTTATCTTTCTGTGTGTGTCAGGGTTTTTCCTTTGCCGAGGGCACCGCTTCTTCTTCCTGTTTGAAACCCACACTTCATCCTGCTCATGTTTTTTCTTAGTGTCATTCTGAAGACCAATGTCCTTTGTGTTTACAATGATGACAGGTATATGTACTTTTGTCCCTTTTGACACGTTATTGATTTTTGGACTGTCTGGACATAATGCAACTTCATGCGCTTTCTTATGACAGATATAGCAATTATCCTCTAGAACATTTAGAAACACAGCCTACACTTACACCGCCATTATTTTCACTGCAACAAGAGTCCTGAAGGACGTGAAAAAATCTCGGGATATGAACTCGTTGGCTGACCTTGGACCCCATCAACGAGTCGTGAAGCCAAGAGGACATCGAATATTATGGAGATTGTCATCGCCATGCCACGGTGACGGCTCACAATTTCTCGAGATATGATGGGTAATACCTTGTCAGATACTAAACGGAAAAAAATTACCGAACGTTCTAAAGTGAATTACAAAGGAGCCAAAATCATTTTCATTCAAGTAGACCAAAGATTCGATTAGTTAGTATGTCATGCCTTTGAGGCAAATGCCTAAACCATTTGGAATGACAGAAATGGCCAAAGGCTATTTCCACACTTTTCAATACTGAATCCAATCAACACTCCGTTTTGCCCCATTTTCCTGAGGATAGCTACTATAAACCTGTCACCAAGTGTATCGAACAACGAGAAGCTTTCTGTGCTTGGTACTAATGTTCCGACGCTAACATATTACGGCGTTGTTGTAGAACGTTTCGAGAATTGTTCATGCAACACGGAGGGGTCGATTCTTTGGAAGAATCCTATCCATTGTCAAGGCGTGTTCCTCAGTGTACCACAAAAGGAGGCGAAAAGACCATCGGAACGTATTCGGTGGATGGTTGGGACTTATAAAATCCCAATATCGTGTACGAGCTTAACGGGTGCTTATTTCACGGATGTCCCATCTGTTACCCTAGACGTAGCACTAAAAATCAGTTTTTACAACGCACCATGGAAGAGTTGTATCAGACCACTTGTCAGCGTCGCTTGAAGTTAGAACAGTAAGGATAACAAGTGGTGGAAATGTAGGCCAACGAAAACCTATAATGCATTACATTACCTATCACCGTTTGAAAACCGATTCCGAATTGAAACGCATCGTGGAAAGTTTCAAGCTGGTTTAGCCACTGAACCCCGAATTCCACCTGTTCGCTGTACCAAGCCGATGAGAAGAAAGGATAAGTTATCAAATTCTTGGACGTGTGCAAATATTGTCACTTCATCACAGGACACATCGACCTGGACAACATTCGACAATACAAAAGATTGCTTAAGTGCAAATTCTTCCATCCCTCTGACTTGTACCATCCTGTTTAACCTCACCATTGCCAAGGAAAATTGAGGTTTTCCTTATGCCGTGCTTGTGCCGAAACGTTCATCCTAGACCAAACATGTCAGCGCACTCAGGAAGAACGCGTGGGTCAACGAGGAAATGTTTAAAGTTCTGGAACTGTGATACCAACTGTTAGAAGTGTACGAATTTTATCACTTTCCCAATATAGAAAATAATACAAACGTGACCAAACTCAGAAAGTCATTCTCGCAAACTATGTGGATGCCTTTTTGAAACTGAAACAAGACACCAGTTGCTATCCTTCCTGGTACCAAACTCACGAAGATCAAAATAAATTCAAAGAGAAATAATGGGAACAAAAGGCCTCGCTTTAAATCACTTCGAGAAAAACGAAATAAGGCCATCGTTTGACAAAGTGATGTTAAATTGCTTGTTGATAAAATGGTACAACGATTGTGTGTACCCAAAACGCAGTATTCGTCCAAACCTTTCCGTTACTTGCAGATGGTTCACGACAAAACTAAATACATGAAACACGTGGATGTTGTTTGTGAGGACTTCATCTTATTTAATTATGATGAAGGACTAAATTTTGTAGAAGCCGATGAATTTGGAAATGTCATCAATGCGACCTATGTTATAGTCCATGGGCGTTTAAAAATAAGATTTACTAGTCCCGGTCCTAATAATTACGGCTACGAACACCGTGACCCACAAGAAGTGAACACCGAGTGTAAAGTGAAAGGATTGACTCTCAATTATCGAACCTGTCGAGTGGTAAACTTTGGCGTATTGAAAGAAGTCTTGCAGTCTGGAGAGGATCGAAATTTGAAAGTGACTACCTACGAACCTCACAAGACTATGCGTTTACCCACACAACAAATCGTCAGTCAACAAATCATCAGTTGGCATTTGGTAAAAATCTATCAAATCGTGTACCACAAGAAAATATTCGGCTTTCCAACCACTTCACTTTACTGTACGGACACGCTGATATTGGTTGGCATATGAAAAGGCACAACGTCCAGGACCAATAGGTCATTGTAACTACCAATACCACGTGAGAATGATGAATGCTAACAAACAGACCACACCATTCAAGTTCGATGATTCTCAAGGTGAGTGCCATGCTGTACCTTGCGATAGCATAGATGCCGTACGCTGTAACTTTAGCGATTCAGCACTTCTTCATGGGAACTTCGTTATGACTACTTCAGCAGGACATCATGAGACCTTTGCTATGACGACTACACCCACTACACCTTACCAATGAAAGTGATGACGTACGTACTACTACACCTACTAATAAAAGTGATGTTTTACGTGTCAAACCATACACCTTTTCACTTTAATGGTTTTCAATGAAAGTGTCATCATTCACGTCAAACCATGCGTCTACCACTCTAAGGATGTCATCCAACCCTAAGAAAAGTTCTGTGAATTTCACCGTACCCTCATCGAAATAAACCAAATAAAGAAGAATATTCGTTCCCTGTATGTTCACCTGAATACTGCAACTTTGAAACTCGATTTCAAACCTTTCGGGTAAAATGATCTAAATATATGCTAGGATCTACTCCCGAAAAAAATAGTGTGAGCCGGATTTGTGTATTTGGCCGAATAGGACAAAGTCAAGTGCTTCAGTTGCGGTGTGGCACTTCACAAATGGGAACAGAAAGATTCCGCTTACCTGGAAGATGTTAAATGGTCTCCACACTTTCACTACCTACCTTTAGTGGAATGACCTCAGTAATCTCTGGATGGATACTTTACAAGAGAACATCCGTGGTTTGCCTTTGGAGGTGAGAGAACGCATTTACCGAAAGTAGGTCAAAATGTAAGTGAAACACAAGAACAATTGAATCCGTTACTATCACTCATACCTAACTGGTATAAGACGACTGATTCGTGTGACAGAGTTCCAGTGGTAAGACATTGTTCAAATGGACGAGGGTCAGAAAACTTTGGTTGCTATTTATCCTACTTGTTACAGGATGCAACTAATTTTAAAGGAAGAGCTAGAGAATCATGAAAGCCTTTCAAACAACGTAAACTTAGTTCAATATGATACTCCTGAACGGTGTGTGATTTGCATTTTAGAGACTAAACCATTCAGTTTTGCCACTGGAATGCGATCATCTCTATGCAGAAAGTACACTTATTGCTTCCGTCGAAAGAAGATATAAAAACGGATTACCATGTTTCTTCTTTTATCGTTCGCGATACAAAAGATTCCATGGAAGAAAATCAATGACGGTATTCAAAAGGTAGAGGATTAGATTCGCATTTTACAAGGACTGTTTACATTAAATTGGGGTTGACGTGTGGTATATGTCTTAGTGATTTGCTTTCTGGGATTTCCTTTGCCAGCACTTGAGAACTCTTAATGAACAGTATATACCACCCCAAAACATGAAAGTGTTTCCTTTAAATGAGCACGAGAAACTGGTTCTATTAAAAAGCATTGGTCTTTCATTTTCAAACCTTTCGACCTCCACTTGAAGAAAAATAAGTTTCTTTGTGAGATTGTGGCCATTCCGGATGATTACAAAGATGTCTATAGTGTGTGACTTACATTCTCGCTGAAAGATGTACATCATTGAAAAAGTTAGGATTTCGAGGCTTGGACGAAAGAAGTGGCTTACATTACCCATAATCTTTGTTATGCATTCAATGTAAAATTTATTTAAAAGTGCTCCGTGATAAAGGTAACTTTTAAATGTTTGTTAGTGACAATGACAGAAGAAGAAGAATCCGTCACCAAGGAAAACCTCTCCCTTCAGGACAGGACCGTCATTAACATTCCCGAAAGGCCTGTGCTAAGTGTAGAGACTCTAAGAGCATTACATACTGTCCCTAGGACACCACACCTTCGTCATCAAAAATGTTGTACAGACACTTGTTTATATTCCACTTTGATTGTTTTGATGTGTGTTTATCCATGTACTTAACCATTTGGCTTTATATAGTTTTGCCTTTCGAATTCATTTTTAAAGTTTGCACTAAATGTGTCTTGACAAAAAGTATAAAAACTATTTTCTTGTCTGTCTTCGTGTCAACATTTACATTATCTGCACAACGATGGCTAAATCTACTGTCTCTGACTCTCTTCCTCCACTTTAAAAATCATCGACGAAAACTTAGATGTGCCACTTGGGATGCTTTGTATCCTCGGTATCCCTTGAACAATTGCCGGACCTAGTTTTTCAGGCTAAATCCAAATTGTCAAACATTTGATCGAACATAATCATCATTTGATCAATCGTCCACCTCAACGGATCGTGTGGTGTTAAAAAGAGTGGTAATCGGTATACAGCCTTCTACGAGAAAGTGAAGGAGATTATATCCTGATTCTGGAAAGCATTCCTGGCGAAAACTGGGGATCGTGTCTGACCAGGCAAACCCATGTGTTCATCTTCGATGACATGACTTCCAAATCGAGTAGTAAGAAAGTGCGAGCCCCCAATCTGGTGTTGAAACAAAGCAGTTGTCACCCTCTTAGATGGTAAATCGACAATGGCACCGATCATCGGAACCAAGCTGTCCAAAAAGAATTAAAGAAACGTGACATGAATTTTTTCACCAACGAGAAATCCAAAACCAAGTCCAGCATCATGTATACAACCATCGGATTATCGGATCTTCCACCACTCCATACACACACACACACACAGAGAGAGAGACACACACAATATACGACTCTCGTCAACGAAGTGACTGTCTTCGAGTGCCTGCTTGGTACGACCCCTACTGTAAATGTCTCCAAGAAAGTTGGAATGTTGGCAGTACGAGATTCGGAGCGCATTGCAAAACCAAATGTACTTTCAACAAATGTTATTTACCCAACTGGACCACCGAATTGTTTCGTGTCACTGAACGAGTGGGTAGCCGTCATCCTGCCGTCTATAAAGTAGAGGACATGAACGGAGAAGTATTTAAAGAAACGTTTTACTTGCCCGAGTTACAGCGTGTGACCAAAAAAAGAAGACGAAGTGTACAAGATGAAAGGCATTCTCGTTCGAAGAATTCGAAAAGTGGCAAAACGTCGTGTCAAGGAAGTTAAAGTACATTGGAAAGGATATATGCCGAGATTTTAATCTTGAATCGACGCTTCGCAAATCATCAATAAAATCATGTGACCATCTTGACCTTCAACACTGCCTCAACGAGCTACCACTTCAGTGAGCACTCCTTCTCACAGTATCCCGTGCAAGGTCTTCAAAAGTAACCCTTGTGGATGTGTTGTGAAAAACGAGTGCCTTAAACGTAAATCGTTTTTTTGCCAAATCTTTGTGCTGTATTGGTGTATTTTGGCATCGGTGTTGTCATAGCCAATTTGAGTTTGCAAGAAGAAACAAACAATTGTGGACCATATTACTGAGCAGTTGCATCGGTTTCCTTAATCTCAATCCTTCCATGAAATGCTCTTTTAGCGGGAACAACAGAAGCATAGTGTCCAACGTCAGTCACCCTCCCAATAGTCATACCAATTATAACAATCCCTTTTCAAACACTCCTCTAACATCGAGCAACCCCTCGGACTGTAGAACTTTGGAATTATGAATGACAAGTTTTACTTAACGTTACCCAGTGACAGTTCCATGAAGATTTTTTCCCAATAACACCTTGTGCTTTTTAACGGCCAAATTACCTCATGCCATCCAATTGGATTACGAAGCCCATTGGTAAGTAGCTTTAGTTTAAATGACTAACTCCACATGAATCAAAAGCATTGAAATTCAAAATAATATTACGGTGGAAGTTTACGACGAGCAAGAGCAACAAAAATTGGATGAGCTCCAATTGACTCAAGAAAACACGAGACCTCAAAACTAATCGGTTCACCTATCTGTTGACCATTCCTGCAGGCTATTATTTTAGCAGTCAACAACTGGTAACGCGATTGCTACCAAATTCAATGCAGTGTTTAACAAATCCTTAAAGAAAACCAGTAATGTGTCACGATTGATTATCATAAAATAGATAGTAGAATGCTGATCAAATTTTCAGAGGAAGAGTGTTAGCGATTACATTTTGTCCTGAATTGTATGATATTTTGGGTGGAGACCTCAAATTGATCAAGATTAAAAACGAAATACAGCCATTATCGACGTAGTCATTTTGATTTCCTCTAGAAATGAACCAATGACTAAATTTCATCTGTGTTTACTCCGATGTGGTGGAGTATAACGTGGTGAGACACCGTTATTCCGTGTCATTCCTTTCAAAGTATATTCTGCCACAACCGCTGAAAGGTAGAAACATCAATCATGTTCACCGCAAATTTGTACATCTTCACTATTTTCCCGTCAGTATGTCGGACTTCGACACTGCCAACATTACTATATGATTGAATCTGGGACAAGATATTTCATTCACCAAAGACAAAGTCATGGTGCAACTACATTTTCGAAAACGATTACTGTAACAACTCGTAAGTCACGTATCATGTGTACCCAGGAGATGCTCGACAGCGAGGACATGGATTACGAGATATCATGAAATCGGCCTTTTGTTCGGTACCCCCGTATTTGAAACCGATGATGACACGAGGATTGTACGCCTTGAAAGATGCCGCATTGACGTAAGGCAAAGAATTCAAAATGTCATCATTGACAAACAAATCCTAAGGAAACTTTGATGAGAGCAGGCAAATATGTCTTGCTTCAAAATTGCAAAGACATTCTGGGCCGACGAGAAATCCCTATATATGCCCTGACGCAGCCGAGTAAAATATTTCTGCTTCCCTAACGCTACAATAAGGACAAGGCAGAAAGAGACGAAGAAGAAGACACACCTTGAGAGTACTAAATAACCTCAGAGCTAGAAAGACAAAGAAAAAAAGAAGTTCCAGACTTAGACGTTTTTGATTATTATATCACAGGGGGAAAAAAATGATGCACAGAGTCGTGCGCTGTTCCTAGTCGGAACTGGATCTGTTTGCCTTCCCATCCACCATAATGTTTGCTTCTTTGGATCTGTTTGCCTGACCACCCACCATAATGACAATACAAGAATCCCAATGAGTAGTGTGAAAAATTATGGTGCTATAAAATATAAGTATAGTGTGTGGCTCATTTAAAAATAATTTTCACATGTCTTCACATTGAATACTAGATTTCAGTGATTCATATGTCTATATCAATGGTCAACGAAATGGATATTTTAGTACTTACATTAAGACATAAAGAACTCGTAGGGTTGCTAGGTGCAATAAATAACTGTACAAATATTTTAATATCACGTTTAGGGATTTTGAATTATTAACATATTGTTGATTTGGGTAATTGTGATTAGTACTTTGTACAGGTTCGTCTCCCGTTGTCAATGTTTGTCCAAATCGGTATTTTTAGTCGTGGCGTTTTTTGCCTCTTTTAAATCCTCTCACACTATTTAGCGTAGTATATTCTTTCTTTAAGATATAGGGTTAACTTCTGATGTAAATATCTTCACATCAAAATGTCCAAATATATAGTAATTCGACTGTCAACGCACTTGTGTAAGTGCGAATCATCGCAATTCACCCGCCATCATACTTTTGAGCGTTTCTAAGGTGTTGTTATGTATCATTCGAACTACTCTTGTGTTTCCCTCACGAACTTTCGACCAAGTTTTTCCCCATCAATTTCTGCGTAAGACCAATGGGTCTCAAGAATATAAATACCAGTCGTTTGCCATGATCGGGCAGATGCATTATGGCTGGCAGAGACGATATATAAGTAATATGAGAATTAGAGAGCTAATGCAAATGCAGTATACTTACAACAAAGATCACATTATTACAATATAAACAATTACAGATGATATAATATTCCAAATGATATGAAATAAACCAACCGTATATTGTTCAGTGTTGAAGATCGATGTCACCGTAGAATTAACGGTGTAATATTACGGTAACGTTATTTAACTGATTGCCTACATCTATATTGACTCAGTGATAAAACAATAACCTATTCTGCTGTTATATATTTTTTGCTGCACATGGAAATTCAAATAGATACAGATATTAAAATATCCGAACTGTTGTTATGGTAAAAAAAAAAATTAAATATGCCTTAAAGGGAGCATTCATTATAATATTATTACAGTGAGTATTCATTATTTCCATTTTACGTTAACTTGAAAATTAGTTGGCTGCAAGGAAGAAAAAATTTTAAATTTATATTTCAAATTATTGGTGCATTCTGGACCATAACAATTTTAACTGGGAAAAACATTAGATTGGTATCGTTTTCATGTGTTTTATAATTTAATTTATTTTGGGTTGTACTTTTTCCTGAAGAAATAGAATAATCGTTTTCAGCGATTATTTTATATGTATTTACATAAGTTTAAACTGAGTCACAAATTTACGTGAAGACAGAAATTTAGGTATCAATACTTCGTTTTGACTTATTTCAGAGTTTGACTGAAATATTATGATTTCATTCATATTAAAAAATAAATATTCATCACTACTAGCGTTTATTAAACTCTTGAAACTTAAATAGCTTACCTGTCTAGTGATTGAAATACATATTGACATCTTGTCAAAGCTGACTCTGTAATGAATTAAAGCTCGGACATTACAAGTAGAATTTCATACCTTCTCCTCTTTAACAGATTCGGCTCTCATCGAGTTTGAAATCAAAATATAGCCCGAAGATTACATTGATCTGAATAACAAATACTTGTATCTGAAACCCAAATGATCTAAACGGGCTATACCGATGCCGATAGCTCCCGTCAACAATTTCATGTATTCCTTGCTCAGCAAAGTGGATTTGTACCTGAAGAACAAACTCGTCAGCAGTAACATGGATACTTACCTTTACCGAACGTACCTGGAAAATCTCTTGACGTACGGAAAGAAGGCCAAAAACATTCATCTGGATGCATGCGTAGTTTCAAAACTTGACACAGGTTGTGAGAACTAGTTTAATGACACAGCCATGATAGAAGATGGCAATTCTCACAATGTAGGCTTTACCGACCATTGAAAGAAGCGTTTGCAAGAACTTAGTTTAGAATTGATGGTTTGTTTGCATTTGGACATGTGGTTGCAAGACATGTATTTCTGAACGGAATAAATATCCGACTGAGACTGTATCGTAGCAGTACTACTTTCTATTTTATAGCTCATGCCAACGAGTAAAAAACCATTATCCAAGAAACCAGACCTATCTTGCTACGCGTAAGAGTGTTCCCTAACGTGGGATATGACATCAGTCACATGTTGATCAGAACGATCGCCAAGTATCTGATATCACGCGTAGAAGTGAAAGATTTTAACATTGCTCCCGGAAAAGATCTCAGATCGAAAACCATTTGTTCCAAGGACATTTACCCAATCATTGGTATCGTTAGCAATGCAGCCCTCGAAAGATCTGTCAGTGTCAATCCTTTCGAGCTTAAGCACTACAGAGTGTCCAAGATCGAAATCAGTCGCCAAGGGAAGACCTTGTGTACCAGACCCTTTGAACCTAACTTTGCCAAGAAGAATTACTTGAGATCGTACTTGTCCCTGTACGAAGCTACCGGACATCTAGGCACAAACACTAGCAACGGTATTTTTTACGAAGATTATGCAGGAGGTTACACTTTGTGGGCCTTTGATTTTACTCCAAACCTAAGAAGCTACAAAGTACAATTCCACCATATAAAATCCGTTCAACTGCATGTGGAATTTCAGTGTGCAGAAGCTCTCGCCGAGAAGGTGAACGTAATCTTGTAAGCTGAAATCGATGATTCCCAAAAAATAATAGTTTGAGAGAAGCCATTCTAAACTATTAGAAACTATGCAAGACTCTTATACCTCTTTGATTGGTACAGACTCTTTGGATATGGAATGGGAAGATACCGTGGTGGCAGAACCAAAGACAAAATCGAAGAGGATGTAGATGTTACGTCCAGATGGCAAGAAGAAGAACAAAATTTAATGTCCAGTTTTGCCAAACACTTGGCGGATAGAATTACGGAGTTAAAAATAATAAGATTGATATAGATGTGAAAACGATCATAACAGTCAAATTCAACACGATAAATATTTGTTGATGAGTCAAAAAGAAAAATTTGACAAGTATCTTGAGGACACTTTGAGTCTCATCTCAGAAGAAGCAGTGTTTCATCAGTGGTATAATGACTTGAGTGATCGTTCCTCTCATCCACTGACTATTCTGGATATCAATCGCTTCGAAGCTCTCTTAGCCCATAGTTCGGAGTCGAAGCAAAGAAACAATTACTTGTCACAGAAAAGTTCAGAATTGACTTATCATTGAATGTGAAGAAAACAATTTAAAAATCCATATTTTGGAATTGTATTTCCTTTTGAAGAACAGTTCGTACACTACTTCTTGAAATCCGGTCGTGTGTACTAAAGATGAACAACTTCATTGCAAACCTCAATATCATCAAGATTATTTCATCAACACGGACGATAGTCATCTCCCAGGAACCCTCTGGGTAGCTGTCTACTTTTGTCTACCTCTGGGTAGCTGTCTACTTCTTTCTACTTCTGGGTAGCTGTCTACGTCTGTCTACCTCTGGGTAGCCATTTTGATTCGTATAGATTACCATCTCGGAAAACGACATCAATTTTATGAGAAGAAATGCCCAGACGACACGATTTAATAATGTCAAATTACAAAGGACAGATTCCATGATTTTTTGACAAAAATATGTCTTTTGCATTTATCAACGCAGTCTTGGACATTCGTTACAATATTTAGTGATTCATTTTGATCGCAACTCTTCTAGAAACGATGATAAAGTAGATCGATGGTTTTGTGACTGTTATGGTTATCTTTTGTTTTGAGCTAGGAAAGGTAATGTACATCAATGGGCTCATGACTTCCATCAGTGGAAATCTAACATAATTTCACAACATTGTCAACCTCGTCAAAAAATTTCTATGTTTTATAAATTTGTTATTTGTTAGCTGTTTGTTGCATTAAAATGTCTTTTTAAATAGATTGTATTTGTCGTTTGTTTTCAAACAAACTTATCATTATAAATGCTGTGACTTCTCTCTATCCCTCACCATGAAATTAGCTATCATAGTGTTCTGACACTAAAACCCAGTAGTGATGTTTTCTATCGCGTCCAAATTTGAGACATATAAATTCGGGAAATCTCCAGTCTGAATCCAGAAGGCCCAGCTCGGGGCCAAGCGCCCTCTTAAAGGGACATACGCCCAGCACGGGGTCACAACCAGTCGCACGAATACCGATCAGGCAGTAAGTGACTATAATCCAAAGCGCAGTCCAGTCTGACCATCGATTGTTGACCCGTAACCTATGAAGATGCCTTCAAGACTAGCAAAGCTGAACAAAGTTTACGTGAATTTACACCTTGTCAGGCAAACCTGATACCGACAGAATATCAGGATGAGAATGTCAGGATGTTGAAAGTGACCGAACACCTGATGTAAGAGGCTTTCAGAGAATAAATCAAGAAAGTGCAAGAAGAGTTGACAGAGAATTATAGACTTCAGAAGCAGCAGAGATAATAGCAACAACATCAGCAGGAACCAGACAGAGGCTTTGTCGAATGTCGTGTAGACCAGGAAGAGTTATCCTTCTCCTTCTGATGAAGCAAACCGTATCATGTGAGAGAGTCTGCCGCCAGATGGGGAACAAATCCTAGACGATAAAAGAATTACATAACTTCTTGTTAACACAACAGCCATTTTCAAAGCTACCCCGACTTTCTAGAAAAGACATACTAATAAAATTGTTAAACGATATATGTGTTTATGTTACAATAAAATAGAACTGTGCCCTTAAACACTACATATATACACACAATTTATAGTGCATATATGCGTTTGTAACTAAAATCAACATGGGTGTTTCGTTTAGGTCCGTTCATTCCATATTATGGAAATAGTGGTATTGTAAGTTTTTGGTGTGTAGACCTTAAAACAGTTTTGGTGTCTGTGGATATTTTCCTTTACGTCCGCGTTCAAGTGATATTAATCGAAGCGATCGTAAGTCTTGCTACCCGTCGTCAACGAAATAAAATGAGAATGATAAGCAAATTGCTTTGACTCCAAATGCACCTGGAGTATGCCAGACATCTCCTGGACGAACTGGCCATGGAGGCAGTACAAGAAAGTGTCGCATTTGAAGAAGTAGAGGAGGAAAAGTGAAAGAAAGAAAAGGAGATGGAAAGAATCATACCTCATGCTTAGAGCATTGTGCGCGGTAGAGCCTGAGGTGAGGACGCCTCCACTACCAGTACGACTCTAGCCACAGCCACAGCCACAGCCACAAAAACCACAACAGTCAAAACAACCACTGCCGCCAATATCAAGAGCTGTGATCCCTCAAACGGAAAACTGGGAAGAGAAATTGAGGAGATCACAGCATCCACGAGTATGGGATAGAATAGGACTGATGTAACACGTCTTCACTATTCCTCGAACGGAGGAGTGGGATAGTGAATCCACTCAAGACCCGTCTGAGTTACCAACAACAAACATCGATTGGGAGCAGGACTTCAGCCGTTGTTATGTCTGGGGTGCCTGACCAGGGAGGTGCCACCAGGTGCAATTGGAATTCCAAGAAAAACAACACTTCTCATGGCTAATCAGATGTCTAGAAACAAAACACTATTCAAGTTGCCAATTTGTCTAAATTTGAAATAGTGTGACTATAAACATTAACTCCTTTACTAATATGTGTTTCTGTATGTGTGTGTTTGACTGCGTTCTCGTACATTTGTGTGGATAGTAGGGTGTGTGCTTCTTTGCGTTTGTGTACATTTGTGTAGATAGAAGATATTGTGGGCCTTTTCTTCTCTTCCCTTCTATGTGGATAGTAGATATTGGGTTTTTTATGCTAGATATGGTGGGCTTATTCTTTTTTTCCTTTTGTTTTGATATTATGTATTGGGTTTTTGGTAGTAAATATGTTGTGTTTGTTATTTGCTCTTCTCTGTATATATGGTGTGGTATTTTTTTCTTCTCTTTCCTCCTGTATGGATAGTATAATTGGTGTTTATTCCTCCCTTCTGTGTAGATAGTAAATAATATGTTAAGTGAATGTATGGGATATTTTCCTTCACGTCTATGCTTCACATATATGGTGCAAGGCGGTTGTCATTTTTGCTTTCCAGCATTGACTCAACACATTTAATAACTTGAAAGAGAGTTGATATTGGATGGTGGATGAAGCCTATGTGGTGGAAAGGCTTGAAAATGAATGGAGGAATCCTTACCAAACACTTTTGTGACAAGTCAAGTCACCAGCCTGAAAGTAGTGAGGGATCTAGTAAAAGGCATGAGAGAATGTGAAGAAATCAAGAGGCTTCATCAATGCTAAGTATGTGAGAATGGGAACATTGAAGCAGGCCCTTTATAATGCATCAAAGTGAGGTGCTTTTCACAAAACATGGCAAATTTCACAGAGTCGTCTTTTGTCAAATAGGGATTAAACCAATCAAAGAAAGCAGAACAAATGAGAAAGGTGAATAAGATTAGCTATACCTGGGCTAAAGAGAGAAAGAACAAGGAAAACAGAAAGGAAAAGATCAGTTTGAGAGACTGAAGGAAAACTGGATCAAGGTGCAGGAAAACTTTCGATCCATAGGACATCCTGACTGGGTATCAGACCAGACCATGAAAAGAAAAAGAAGAAACAAATCATTATAGAACGCTAGGAACTGGTAGAAGAACAGGAGAAAACAGTAGAAGTACCCAAAGACCCTTTTCAGAGCCACTTCATTGTCTCGTAAAGATATTTATTCCCTTTCCCATACATGTATATATTTGTTTGTCTCTGTCTATATGTCTCTATACATATTTATATGTCTCTACTGTATTTGTCTCTTTCTACGTAGGGCGTAATCATTTCAGCCACAAGCAAAATTGCTGTCCGTAACGTGACGTCATTCTACCTGTTCCATTCCTATTAACTCTAGACAGGCCCAATCCATTGTCGCTATCCATTATCTATGTTAAATTTCCCATGATAAATTCCCATTGACCCCAAAGTGATTTACGACCTT
>JAEAOA010001023.1:532500-537500 GCA_016746295.1 Potamilus streckersoni
GGGGAGGGGGCATTCTTTCTTATATTTGGCTATTAAATACAAGAAAGAGCACATGCATCAGGAAAAGAGTTGGTTTAAACATAGCTTTCTATAAATCAGGTCTTTTCATCCATATCAATATTATTCTTCAGCAAGTATTCAAGTAAGGAATGATTTGGCTTACTAACACATGCAGGGACTGAAAATTCAAATTGTAGCTGTCAAAAAAGTTTCTCCCTGAACAGACGACATATCATGAATTTAGTGTATGCAAACTTATGTTTGTCGCGACAAATGCCATCAATAAAACTCATTAAAATTCCTCGTTATTTTAAATTCAAAATAAATTCATCTTCATGCTCGATTAAAAATGCATTACATTAGTACATTTGTTCAGCATCTATTAATTTTTAACACTTTATTTGCTTGCAAAATTTCTTTTTATATGCTCCATGACTATTAGGATATAATCGAATGAAATATAATTGATTATCATTAAACGATATGGTGATTTACAAACGTGTGCGTAGTTGTTTAATACGAAATGATGTTTTCACCGCTAGACTGATCTGTTACGGAAACTGTTGTGAAATCTGGAATTGGTGTTAGGTCGCAAAGTCCGCCATAACTGTTTATCATAGAAGAAAAAATGATTGATAGGTTCAAATATCAGTGATTTGATAATTTTTATATTGATCCCATCATGTTAAGAAATATTTTCTTATCTAAAAACATGACTGGTTGTCAGAAATACGTGTTGATGTATGATCCACGGCAAGAAATATTTTCTTGTCTGATAACATGACTGGTTGACAGAAGTGTGTTTTGATGTATCATTCATGGCAAGATATATTTTCTTGTCTGATAACATGACTGGTTATCAGAAGTATGTGTTGATGTATCATTCATGGCAAGAAATATTTTTTTTTGTCTGATAACATGACTGGTTGTCAGAAGTATATGTTTATGTGTCATCCATGGCGAGAAATATTTCCTTAGCTGATAACATGACTGGTTGTCAGAAGTGTGTGTTGATGTATCATTCATGGCAAGAAATATTTTCTTGTCTGATGACATGACTGGTTGTCAGAGGAATATGTTGATGTATCATCCAGATCCAGATTATAATGTTTATTTTTACCTTTTATTTCCAAAAGGTAAGTCAGTTCATTTTCTTTTTCTTATTATATTTCTTAAATTTTATGCAGGACCGAGAGGGAGTGGATCAGTGTTATAAAGTTGTCAATAAATCGATATGTAAACATTTTTTTTTAAGAATCTAAAATTAATGACCGACACTTACACTTTATAAAGTGTGCTTTATGCTTATAATTCATAATTACATAATATAATAAAATATAATTATTTGCTCTCAAAAGATGTAAAGGATAACACAGTACCGTTATTGACAAAACAATAATGTTTTTTGACAAAACAATAGTGTTATTTGACAAAACAATAGTGTTATATGACAAAACAATAGCGTTATATGCAATAATCAATTTAAATGTTAAAGCATCATGCAATAACCTAATATAAAGAAAAGAATATTTCTACTCTGTAAAACCAAGAAAGATTAGAAATTGATTCATTTTGTCATAGAGTTTTGTAGTGGAGATGACACTAAACTGACACATAACTGATTTTTAGTATCTATTTCCTTTTTCTAAACTGCTTACATTGTATTCAGTATGTATATAAAATCAAAATACAACTTTTTGTTGTTTGCCGCATGACTGCACTGGTGATCGTAAAAACATCCCGTAGTGTAAAAATGAAGTGGATTTTAATATGGTAAAATGACATGGATTATAATATGGCAAAATGAAGTGGATTTTAATATGGTAAAATGAAGTGGATTATAATATGGTAAAATGACGTGGATTTTAATATTGTAAAATGACGTGGATTATAATATGGTAAAATGACGTGGATTTTAATATGGTAAAATGAAGTGGATTATAATATGGTAAAATGACATGAATTATGATATGGTAAAATGACGTGGATTATAATATGGTAAAATGACGTGCATTTTAATATGGTAAAATGACAAATTATAATATGGTAAAATGAAGTGGATTATAATATGGTAAAATGACATGAATTATAATATGGTAAAATGACGTGGATTATAATATGGTAAAATGACGTGGATTATAATATGGTAAAATGACGTGGATTATAATATGGTAAAATGACGTGCATTTTAATATGGTAAAATGACATAAATTATAATATGGTAAAATGAAGTGGATTTTAATATGGTAAAATGACGTGGATTTTAATATGGTAAAATGAAAAGGATTATGATATGGTAAAATGACGTGGATCATAAAATGATAAAACGACGTCGATTAAAATGATGACAGAAACAAATTAAATGGGTCTATTTCAGCCAGTTATAATCGTGATATCCAGTTCTTAGATCGTATCCGATTACATTAAAGCGTTTCTCACAAATATATTTTAAATACTGGTACTTGTATTCTCGATGCTTATAATATGCAATGTACAGTCATTTCTACTTGAGTCGCGTGCACTGCAATTAATTTTAGTTTATTTATCATACCTATTAAACGTATTTCCCATAATGTCCCGTAATTACGCAATCGACCACAACTGGTTTATTTTTCAATAAGGTCTATTTGTAATGGAGTATTGATTATGGTAAATTGCATCTTATCACCAAAAAAAAACCGCGTATCTAAACTGAATCAGTTTGATAGTAATACTAAAAGGGAGGTTAAAGACTTGATAAAAATCTTTTCACATCTACATATGGTTAATGTGTGAAACTCTTATACACACATATATACTTTAATTAGAACACTTATATAGATACGAAGATCGATGTATGAATCATTTATTGAAAATTACATTGGAAATGTCAACGGCTTTATTAGATATGTTCTTGTACTCTCGAAGGAAGTAAAATGTGAACAAGTATTAAATGGAGTACTGGACTGTCAAGGGACTAAGAAAGAAAGAAAGAAGGAAAGAAAGAAAGAAAGAAAGAAAGAAAGAAAGAAAGAAAGAAAGAAAGAAAGAAAGAAAGAAAGAAAGAAAGAAAGAAAGAAAGAAAGAAAGAAAGAAGCACTTCTCATGACTCCATCTACACCCACCACCATTGTCAACTTCTTTTCTGTCGCTACACATGGTATCAAAGTAATAACCAACATAATGCAAAGTATTTCTAAATAACAATTTTTTAAAACATTTTACTCGTTTATATAGCTGCATAGGGACAAACGGAGACCTAACACGATTCCGTTGCACAGAAACGAAATACAAATAGTTTATTTGGGACGGATACAATGATGAATATAGGTAACATTATATACTGCGTTATGTATACCACTTGAAATTAAAATTTATCAAGACTATAACATGAAAAGAAACACAGATAAGCCCTGACTAGAAGTAAATGGCTCTCAGGGGGTGAGAATACAACTTATTTCGTGACCATAAGTAAATTCATAAACAGATAAACTTTTCAAGAGAGTACATTCTTATACCTGTGTATTGTTCCACTGTCAATAACAAACTCAAAATAACGAATACAAGGTTGACGATCAGATCATGTTTCAACGGAATCATTTATCATCTAGAATTTATGATCGGTTGTCGAGCGACGCCAATTGAAGTAAAATTCTTTAACATTTGACATTGAAAGTGGTGATAAAAATATTAGCTTGTACAGGACTGAATGAAGGATTTCAGAACAATAACCACCGGTATATTGTGATAGATTGATATGCAGATAACAAATTATGTTTTTTAAGACATGTTTGACCAAAACGGCACAATAGTAGATTGGGTAGTGATAGCTCTGAAATTACTGTCCAAAGATTATTGTCATCGATTCAGCATTAAACAAGAAAAATACCCTTTATGAAACGGGGTGTTTGAGGTTGAGATGTATTATGTCAGAAAAAAAAGAGGCTTGATCGTCATCCGATCATTGATTATTTGCGAGCATTTATCCCTATGTTGAAAACTATAATGAAAAGAAACACTATCAACCCAGAAATACATGGCAATTATGGAGGAAGGTGTTAGCAAGTAGACTAAAATTGGCCTGGTGTTTTACAAGAGATTCGAAGGTAGATTCAATTACTCCTAAAGCTGTTGTAGGGATAGATGTCACATATAATCTGTCAAATATAATATTACGATATGTTGCCTGAAAGATGCATGGGATCATGTAAGCTAATACGACGAAAGGAACGGAGAAAAAGTGAACCAAAGAATTAGAAAAATTCGAATTTTAACACATGTAATTTAACTACAAGGTCGTAACACACACACACACATACACACACACTTTTTATCATTACTGAGACTATGTATCATTAGTAGCTAAATATATCATTACTGAGATGTAATAACATTATTGACAATATTGTATAATTACTAGAACAATTATAACTGACAGTTTTATCACATTGACACTATTTTATCAGAACAATTGTATCATTTCTGACAATGCTTCATCATCAATGACAATATTGAATTAATACAAATATTATTTTGTCATTACTAACATAGTAAAATTATATTTGTCATCATCGTTGCAGTTATCATCAAGATGATTGTCATCATTATAACCATTAGCTGCAGTTAGACGATTGCGGAAGTAAAGGCAGCAAGACCCACAGAGTAACAGCAGCAACATTAGTCTATGATGAAAAGATGATTTCTTCCAATCCTTGAGATTGTATTTTTACGAATAGTATTTAGATTCGTTAAAGATTAATGATGCGATATTCCAAACCATTATTCCAGCATAAATAGTTATGTAAAAAAAAAAAAAAGATCGTAACGTGTTTTAGTTTTCGGTCACCTCCACAAGATACGGTCACAAAGCCAAATGAAAGAACAGGTTGAATAGGAATAAGTTTGAAATAATATTATGTTTAAAGAAGCAAAACTGAAATTGGCTTGGTGTGGTTGTTTGTCTTATCAACGTAGTTTTAGAATATTTTTAGCATTTTAACATGATCACATTAGAACATATA
>JAEAOA010001023.1:540000-565000 GCA_016746295.1 Potamilus streckersoni
CAAAAGCAAAAGTTCTTAATATAAATATAAAAAGAATGCCTAATTATATATAGCATTACACGGTGACATTGATTAATTGAGGCTGTTTCCATTAATCTTGTCTTTTCCTCGTGCCTTCTCTCCGTCACACCATGAGATCTACCTCATGGCTATTCAGCATTTTGTTCTAATTATTTGAATGTATTTCAAAAACGAATTATATGACAAACTATCTCACTATAAAATGAGTTGCCGAATAGTATGCGACCTGTTAGGTTAGTGGTATGGAAGTAACCAAGAATAGACAATAGGTATGAGACCAGTCAAGTTAGTAGTAAAGTAGTAATTAGTAATAGCTGAATGTTATGAAACCAGTCAAGTTAGTAGTAAAGTAGTACTGTGTTATACCTGAATGGTATGATATGAAGCCAATCAAGTTAGTAGTAAAGTAGTACTTAGTTATAGCTGAATGGTAGAATCCAGACAAATTTCAGAAAAGTAGTAATTAGTAATAGCTAAATGGCATGAAACCAATCAAGTTAGTAGTAAAGTAGTAATTAGTAATATCTGAATGGTATGAAACCAGTCAAGTTAGTAGTAAATTAGTAATTAGTAATAGCTGAATGTTATGAAACCAGTCAAGTTAGTAGTAAAGAAGTACTGTGTTATACCTGAATGGTATGATATGAAGCCAATCAAGTTAGTAGTAAAGTAGTACTTAGTTATAGCTGAATGGTAGGAATCCAGACAAATTTCAGAAAAGTAGTAATTAGTAATAGCTAAATGGCATGAAACCAGTCAATTTAGTAGTAAAGTAGTAATTAGTAATATCTGAATGGTATGAAACCAGTCAAGTCAGTAGTAAAGTAGTACTGTGTTATACATGAATGGTATGAATCCAGAAAAATTAGTAGTGAGTTAGTAATTATTAATAGCTAAACGATTGGCGACCAGTCAAGCGAAGTGAGACCATGCCAATTTTAAAAGTTCTTTCAATCTAATTTTCGACCAGTTGTTTTTCTGTGTGTTGTTTTCTCTTTTTAATGATTTAAACGATACATTTTACACATTGGCTACAGCATGCTGAAGGAATGAGTGTTACGTGCCTTTCTCAAAAACAAACTTGGGCAGCTGACTGGGGTTGGCTTGATAAGGTATCGAACCGACGAACCTTCAATTTAGAGTCCGACGCTTTACAAACTGAGCTGCTCCCCATTGTTGTTATTCATTGGTATGATTATCCATGTGTACAATATCTTTCAATGTTTCGATTATACAAGGGTAAATGCAATCATGTAATATAGCAAACAGTCCTATTATGCATCATACATAAAATAATAGTATCTCTTCTGAGACTTCAATGAATTTTTAACGTTCCTAAAAAAGAATATAACTAATGATTGTACGAAACAAACCACAAGTTTTGAGTATTGAACCTAACTCAAGTAACTCTGTTTTACCTTTGGAATAAAACGCAACCAAGTGGATAGTGTCACTGGGTTCAATAGGTACGCCCTTGTCATACATTTTACGTAGTATATGTTCGGAAAATATGCAGATTCATTGGGCATATACAAAGAACCCATAAAGGTTGTTTATCCAACATACCGATGAATAGATTAGTTCAAACGATATAAACTGTGATGCAAGTCAAGTGTCTGATTTAAATGTATTTCAAGCTGACGAGACGAAACTTTTATGTTTTTATGTTGCAAGTAAATTTTGTTGATGAGATTACATGCAACGCTAAAAACCATTAAAAAAAGCTAAAATAGTGACCTGAAAGATACTATCGAAATTTTGTTAGTGTGAAGCTTTCACACTTTCTTTCAATGTTACATTCGAAATAGTTATGACTTTCCGTAATCATACACTGTAAAAAATGAGCTTTTTGAAGATTTGCAAAAATATTTTATTATGAAAACGTACATCTTTCTCTCTTCCATAAACATCATGTTTGAGTCTAAATTAGTAATTAGTTCAAATTAAGAAATCAAAAAAAAAATCATCAACTGTCTGTCTTGATTATTATTAAAGTGTTTGGACTAGTATGAAATAACTGTCCTTTCACAAGACTTACTGATAATGCGCTATTAATTCTATTGGTAATAAAGGAATATGATTGAAGGCATTTTTCTTCAACCAGTTAAAAGTTTCGATTTCTTTTTCTGTGTCAACAGCAATTGAAAAACGAATCTAGTGAAAAGTAGGGAATTATATGCTTTGCTACAAATATCCAATGAGAAAATGTTGCATTATAGTTGCACCTTAGAGCAACAGAAAAATTTTAGGGAATTGGTAAAGGCGCTTAAAAATTTAAATTTCATCAGGTCTATGAAGGCAACATTTTATCTGCACTGCGGTTATGAGGCAACGTGAACAACGCCTATAGAAAAATACAACACTTTGTCAAAATGAAACGAGTTATATTATTTGGAAACATACATGCGAGTGAATTACAATAAAACTTCCTTACTTTTCCTGAAAGAGTTTGTAGGATTCAGCTGTTGATTCACCGTAAAAATACCTAAATTAGACAACTGTTTGGACATGAATATAAAGCGTTTTACACACCTTGTTCCTCACAACACACACACAAACACACACACAGACACACACACACACACAAACGCGCGCTACTTCTTCTTAAAAGCAAATCTTCTTATGGCATAAGTTTTTTTTATTGTACGTCTATTTGTATTTAATGTGGCCTAATGGTAAAGACAGCTTGTGCATAATCGTGTTAATTCTAGTCGAAATAACAAAATGCATGCATGCATGCATGCATACATACATACATACATACATACATACATACATACATACATACATACATACATACATACATACATACATACATACATACATACACACATACATACATACATACATACATACATACATACATACATACATACATACATACATACATACATACATACATACATACATACATACATGTCGCAATAATCATTTTCTGAAAATGCCCTATCATCTTAATGGAATTTTTGCGTCAATTTATAAACAAGATTGTCTCTATTTATTTACATTTTAGCAAGATACCTGGGAAGTGGCAGATAAGCCATGTTTTTCTCCAGGTAAATACTAATGTCCTGATGTCTGTTTACCTCTAAATAAGAATAATCTTAATATATAGTCTAAAATCACAGTCAATAATTTGCTTTTTAATATGTCGTTTATACATAAAAAGAAAACATTAGTCAGGAAGGGCTAACTCCAACGCTGAATTATGGAAAAAGTAAATTAAAACAATACAAATTAAATATACATAGCATATAATCATAGTCGAAAACCAACACATAATACTAATTAAATATACGTAACAAAAATAAAGATTTATGCAATGAAGCTTATAGAGGTCAAATATTCATGTGTTACTAAAATAATTAAAACAGTTACACATGTAGATGTCTTATGAATGACACAAAAAACATAAAGCAATATAGCTCTTATATACACGTGAAAGCGGGAATGTAATCAGATTATGTTGTCCCTTGATGTGTCTGATGTTAATGTTGTATTCCTGCAATATCAAACTCCTCTATAACAATCTCTGATTATTTGGTTTTTGATAATGAAAGTTAGTGGGATGTAATCAATGAAAACAAGACTCGGAGAAGGAGCTGCACTAATATATACTTCAACGCACTGCAAATCCAGTTCTGGTGTTTTTTAATTGTTTTAGAAAAGATAGCAAACTGGATAATCCAACCCAGTTTTGTCTTCTTGAATCAATACACCACGCACACCAACATCACTTTCATCAACAGACATTTTAAAAAATTAATTGGAATTTGGAGCTAAAAAAATAGTGCACTTGTAAGTAGGCATTTAGTTGTTTTCAAAACCTCAAGACATATCAAAAGACTATCGTAATCAACAAATTGGTTACAGGTTCAGCAATTACGGAAATATTAGCGAGAATTTTTCGATAATATCCAACCGTACCCAAAATTTGCATTATTTGCTTTTTACCGATAGCCACGTGAAATTAAGAGATTGTCTTGACATTATCTTTTGTAGGTTTAACTTGACCATGTAACATTATACATGTATGTCCCAGAAATGTAACACAAACACGTCAGAGCTCACTTTTGGATAAATTGATAGCCAATTTTGCATCACTTGGTCGATCAGAGAACGTAGCAGATATCTAAACCAGATGTAATAGTGTTCATTAAACGCTGGAAAGTTGAGCAAGAACCTTTCATACCAAAACGATACCACTTTGTATCGATAAAGTCCATAAGGAATTACAAATGCCAAAAGCTAAACTCCTTTGCTTTTTCCGTGAGTGGAATTTGCCAAAATCCTTTTCAAAAATCACACTTGATGACATATTTTGAATTTCCAACTTATCAATGCAGTCATTGATTCATGGCCTTGGAAATGAATCTGTTTATGTGGCTCTATTAGCGATTCTATAGTAGATACAACTGCGGAAATTATTGTCTTTTGTGGCACAAGGATACCTGGTGAACTCAAATTAAGTTGACATCTTTCCATGAAATCTTTCTTCAGCAAACATTTAAATACTCTTTACACAGATTACTTTCTCTAAGGATGCTGTTTTACAGGTGTAGCGTCATGGTATATGTTATTTGTTTATTTATTAGAACATATGTGAAGTGCTCACATTCACATAATAACTGTTTTAGTTCATTCTTTCTTGTGGCATAAGATATGAAAGCTTCTGGTCTAGGTTATTCAAGATTTATGAATTCCGAAGACTGGTTAAATCAAAGTCACTACAGTTTGATTGCATGCCATCATTTAAATCTTTACTACTTGGGACAGGTATAACCAAATTAACTGAATTATCAAGAAAGTTACACCTATCATTGTACTTATTTAATATCTTTATACAGCAATTTATCTCGCCTCTCAGGAGAGATAATTATATAATGTAAGTCACTACGTTCTTTTCAACTGTATACGGACCATAATAGGTATTTTTTAGGTAAGTACAAGAGAGCCAGAACTGTATCACCATGCTTTAAAATCCTTATCTTGATATTTATGTCGTACCTTAATTTCAATTTTGCATTGACAGTAATGAACATTCATTTTTGGTACTTCACAACACTTTCAGAGCTTGTATTTGAAATCAAAAATAATGTCAAGAAAATTAATCTCGTGATCTTCGATTGAAATAAGTTTCTCTTTTAATAAATTCAGTTTTCCACAGACTGAATGATGAAAATCCGGTTCAAAAAGACTAAAATCGAATGATTCTTGAAATGATTCCCTGACAACAAACAACAGTAAATGAACCACCCATCCGAATCTTTTTCCGTATCAAACAAATAAGATCGAATACTATTCTTTAAAATGTTTGGTAAAATCTTTCCATAACCCCTTGAATGTCAGTGATAGACAAAAGACTTAAACTACTGAGTGCATAATTAATGCCTAACTTGTTGTAATATTCCAGACATATAATTTTAATCTTGATCAGATTAGACAGATTTGGGAAGGTCAACAAGTGTAAAAAAGTAGCTTTTGCTATGTTTTTACTGTTAATATTCCTCAAAGGAATTGCCTGTCTTGTGGATCTACGCATTATGGTCAGCAAATAGCGTGATTTGGTCTTAGGTAAGAGACCGACACAGTCTACCATTTTTCGGTTAAATGGTTCGTCAAATGCAGGAATATGTTGCAGATGAGCCTTGGTTATCTTCATACTGGGTTTTCATACAAATTGACAAGTAGGACAAGATCTACAGTGTTTATAAATATCACGTCTAACTTTTGGCCAATAAAATTTATTCACGATCTTGGGATAAGTTAATGACTACTAGATGGAGTTTCATGGGCTAGACTGAGAAATCCCTGTCGTCTTAAGAACAACAATTTGATAGCTCATTGACCACTCGTCAGAAGTGTGTACCTAAAGTGATCTTTACCTCTAATGGACCTCATTTTTCAAAAACTTACAAACAGGTACTTGTGTGGCTTCAGTTTCGTTAGCACCCCTCTGATGAAAACAATAGATCTCAGGATGTTGGATAACGAGTGATATTTTACAACTGTTTAGAATAAAGAGAATGATTTGTTAAAAAAGCATCACTGTGACCATTACTTCTTGACTGATCAATAACAGGAGCAAATGTAACATCAAAGGACTGACCAAAAAAATGTGTCAGCTAAAATATTAATTTCTCAAGAGCTTTCTTTGCAATAGATCTAGTAACTTGCACAAGCATGGCATATATCTGGGATTTCCTTTTCAATATCATCAGCTTTTATATCCAAACAAAGTTTGTCAGTTTCAAGTGGAATAACCACAATTTTGCCTAGTAATATATGTATACCCTCGATTGACAAGGACGTCCCAGTCCCGACAATCTTGGTTCCAGAGATTAGTCGATGACAAATTTCCACAATGGTAAGGAATATTAACAAAGCAGCTCATAACATCCTGAATAAGAACCATTTCATCACAAGATGAGATCCTAGATAAAGGCAAATTACCTGGTAATACAATGCTATGTCACTTATTATATTTTAATATGGATATGCTTGGTAGAATCAGCCGTGAGTGATACAAAACCTATCAACATGAACGGTACAAAATGTCCCTTAATATAAAAACAGACTAGTTTGTTTGACCTAATATAGTGCTTTCAATACATAACTGTAACCTTGACCTCGCGGAAATAAAGATAGTTGGACTAGTTATGTCATTATTCTGCTTCATATTTTTCAATAAATGATGTGCTCTTTCTACTTGCAACTTTGATTCCTAAGAGTTGTGGTAGATTGACATTTGGAAGACTGCGTATTAGACTGAAATAACTTTTTACCATAAGACTGCTGCGTTGAAGACTTGCTGACAAAATAATCTGTATGAGCTAAGGAATACTCGTCAGCTGTACGAGCATCATTATGTAAAGCTTCGACCTTGCTTTCATCAAAGCAAGTCTTAAGGTCACTATGAACGCATTTCTTGAACCCTTCAATTGATGTTGAGTTATCTGAGATTTTCGTAATCTTGACCAACTTTCGTGGCTAAGCACCACCTACCAGATAACTGCTCGCTCACTCTAGTAAATTCGATATTGGTTTACCATATTTTAAAACAAATATTTGTAAAACTTTTGTGAGATTCAAAGTATCAAGATACATTTCTTAACCACATCATAATCAGCACTTTGTTTTTTCGACAATGAAGGTTAGATGTCAAGAGCTTTGCAAAACAAAGTGCACATTGCAATAAATTGCTCATTGAAGTTTTTCAGCAATGTTTTCAAAATGGGGAAAATATTTATATACGCCTTTTCTTTAAACGAGGAAATGGAATTTTCCATCAAATCTGTTATCAAGGTCAGGTCAGTTTACTTAAGCAATATCAATTGGCTGGTTGACCATGTTTTTCCAAGGGGAATTACACTGTCCTGAGTTCAGATCCAAAACAAAACACGATTACCTCCAAATAATAACAATCTTAATTTAGAATCTAAATCATATCTAATATGTTGCTTATATAAAAAGACATGGTTAGGTAGGCCAAACTCCTACCCTCATTTATGAACAAAGGTTAATTATACATTAAAAATTAAATATGCATCGCATATAACAATGGAAAAAAATCAAGCCCACAATATAAATTAAAGATACGTAACAATAACTACATACATACATACATACATACATACATACATACATACATACATACATACATACATACATACATACATACATACATACATACATACATACATACATACATACATACATACATACATACATACATACATACATACATACATACATACATACATATAGACAGACAGACAGACAGACAGACAGACACATTTTCGGAAGGATACTACACGGCATGTGGGAGTGCATATACATCCGATGAAACGAGTTAATATTTTCCCATACAAATGCAGCAACTTTTTATTATATACTCATTTTCTTAGTCTACCTAATGATTAATTATGTTAACAAAATACCTTAAAAGGAAGAATGCAATTAAGATTATGCTGAATTCCAAAATAAATACACAAGCGCAATAAAATACTACAATACATCATCAAAACACAACAACAATATTAATGAGTACAAAACTCTGCTCAGCGAAGATTGAAATTAGGTGGAGTTCTACAGTTTTGTTTTGCATAGGGTTAGAATTTTTTTAAAAAAGAATTCTCCTGTTTTCTTCACTATACTGGATATTTAAATAAGATCTTGCATATCTTAGGTATTGTTAAAAGAACATTTAATTCTCTTTATTTTGATGTATAATTGATTGTTGTAATATGGGTTATAGAGTACACAGCTTGGCCTTACTCCAGATGTGCACATTTTAAAAAATTGCTAGTTTCACTTGATCATTTTCACTGCAGAGAAAATTTGTGAAAAAAAGAGCTGAAAACTTTTTATGCATTTTAAATATTTGGTAATTCATTCATTGCACTAGTCTGAAGCTAATCAGAAGTTAGTCTAGTCTGGCAAAATTCATTTTCCCTATTTTAATAGCTGTTGTACTTTAGATAAACTCAGGATGATTTTTGGAGCAAAACGAAACAGTCATTTTAATTAGCAGTGTGCTAAGATCATTTAAAATTTCCAAACGTACAATGGTGGCGCTCAACGGTTATAATGTACTTTTGAGAGAGTGATGTATATAAGGTGAAGTTGTTTGCATTTTCAAACATGCACAGTGGAGAGAATGCTGGCATACCTACATACTACTTTCATGTAATGTGGATGAAATTTCTTTGGATATTGTACTTTTGGAAATTTTAAATGATCTTAGGACACTGCTAACTAAAGTGATTGCTCCCTTGTGCTCCAAAAATCAACCTAAATTTGTCTAAAGTACACTATTCTTGGCAGCTACTAAAATATGAAAAATAAATTTTGCCAAACTAGATAATACCAGCTTCTAAAAGTGCAATGACTGAATTACCAAATACATAAAATATAAAAAAGTCACCGGCTCTTTTTTTTCCAATTACCTCTGAAGTTCGAGAAGTAAAAATGAGCAAGTAGAGCTAGCACTTTTTTGAAAGATGCACATCTGGAGTAAGGCCAAGCTGTGTACTCTCTAATCCATATTACACCCATCAATCATACATAAAAAAGGGAATTAAAGGTTCTTTGAACAATACCTAAGATATACAAAGTCTCTTTTAAATAGATAGTATAACTAGTGAGGAAACCCGGGGAAACTCTTTTTCTTTAAAATTTTAACCCTATGCTAAATACGAAACTGTAGAGCGCGACCAAAGAAATGTCAGTCACATTGCATCAAAGTAGCATAAAGGTATGCCAATATTCTCTCCAATGTGAATGTTTTAAATGCAAATAACTTCACCTTACATACGTCACTCTCTCAAAAGTACATAATAACTGGTGAGCGCCTCTTTATTCGTGCGCTCGACATTATTCTCAAAAAGAATTTTCATTTTGGTCTACTCAAAATTGAAATTTAGAACCATATTGTGAACGAATGCGCATTACAACAGCTTTTCCATTTGGTCTGGAGTGAATGCATTTTTTAAGGTCATTTCCGTGTGAAAGACACATGACTTCCATTTCCTAGGAATGACATAGCCAATATTGTGCTAAGAGAGCTCTTCAAAGCCAGCCAACCAATCGCCTAACAGAAAAATCACAAATCACACTTAAGAAAGAACTTTCACAAGCAATAGCGTTTTGTGTAAAATGCAGTTTGGACACCCCCGATGGATTATAGCCTTATTATATTCCACAGCGGATAGGGCAAAATTATTTGATATTTTACATGCTTAAAAGCCTGCTTTATTCACAAATTCAGACTGATTGTTTCGTATAATTGAAATGCAGCAGATACAATAACACCATTGCGCATGCACGCTGTGGACTATTATGCTTTTTATGTCCAACGAGCGAGTATTCATGTGATATTTCCGCCAGGCTTTCAAAACAGCTAACTGATACTCGATTACCATTTTAGAAGACTGAAAAAGCATGATAATTTGATTTGTTTTGTAGCCGTGATGACGTGTAATCACCTTTCCCTGAAAATATTCACGCTGTGACGTTTTAATTATTTCTACCGGAACCCGATGATGAAGTTAACAGGAAGTGATATTGCCGTGGAGACATGTTTCATTTATCTACCTCAGTAAAATATTTCAAGAATCAACTGAGAGAGATTTTCTGTTGGACACTAGTATTAATCACATCATGCTGTTTGCTCAATAGCATATGATATGGTGTTGTATTTCATTTAATTTGATCTTAAACTCCTGTCTTGGTATGAACTTTTTGTCAGATGATACTTGTTATGTTTATCTGACAACAAATGAACGCCAATTCATACGGATTATCCATCCATCCATCCATCCATCCATCCATCCATCCATCCATCCATCCATCCATCCATCCATCCATCCATCCATCCATCCATCCATCCATCCAATCCATCCAACCAACCATCCATTTATCCATCCATCCATCCATCCATCCATCCATCCATCCATCCATCCATCCATCCATCCATCCATCCATCCATCCATCCATCCATCCATCCATCCATCCATCCATCCATCCATCCATCCATCCATCCATCTATCTATCTATCTATCTATCTATCTATCTATCTATCTATCTATCTATCTATCTATCTATCTATCTATCTATCTATCTATGTTAATCAGATCACATTTGTGCATGATTATCATGAATAAATCGACTGTAATGGATTTATATATTAGAAAAAACATAAGTCCATAAAGTAAATGAGATAAGCTTTAAACATTATGTTAGCAAAAAAATATAAATAAAACTCAATATGATCTAAAAGAGATAGTCACTCAACTATAAATGTATTAACTTAGAACCATTGATTTAAAAAAGTTATCGTTGTTTTTTGTCCATTTAGAAAAGAGAGTTAAATAATATGATTTAGCTTTGACGTTATCAATTTTAAATACCCAATCCAAATTCCCATGTATTCCCGGATAAATTTCTAATCGAAAATAGGACTTAAATATCGCTCCTCACTTTTAAATAGGTCGTCTTCTTTATTTTCGTCATTTCCTTTTTGTTCAATCTACAACGGTCACTGCTATATTAATCGCATTATCGTTATAAAATCCGCTTCTACTCTTTCAGTTAAATTAATCAACTTGTCCAAGCGCAATGGACATGTGCAAATCGAATTAGATTTCTCCTACTATACTACAAAGCCAATATATTTTGGAGGCTAATGCTGTTTTCCATCTGTGATACGACAACATTATTGCGTGGCTTATAGATGAGCAAATCTTCCACAATTAGCTGACTCTCGGTGATACAAGAAACGATCTCTCCCTCGGGAAAACTTGGCAATAACGATACGTCCCTAGTGAGACTTGGCAACCCGATTCATGTCAAAATTTATTGGGTTTGTGAGATAATTATTATTAAAGCGGTTGTTATTAGATTTTAGCACCGTTCTTGTATGCCTGGTCAAGACGAGTAAGTTAATGAAACGAAGCTACGTAGTTTTCTGGAAGATCGCATCACTATCTCGATTCCCTGGTTTAATTGGAATAAACAGGATCATTAGAGGCGCTGAAAAATTGCCTCACTTTCTAAGTAACTGACAAAGATAAAGCTGCTGAAGTTATAACTAGTTGCAATTCCCAGTGAATTGGAAATGCCGAAAGGCGGATAGCAAATCAACGTGCAGGTCAAACGACAATTCCAAGACTAGTTGATGAAGAACCTTGTTTATATCTTTAGTCGGTAATAGCTGTTGGCAGAATCGCAAAAGCAATTTCAAAGTGCATAATACCCGTAGTGTACACATATAAATCAAGATAGTGATGTTTTCCCCTGCGCATGTTGTTAGTCTACGATCTACTTTCATAACGGTTCTTTGGTTTTATACTACATTATCACACGATCAAGATACCGAGTAGTAAATTACGAATTCTGGTATACTTAATTACACACCATTATTGTTTGGGTTCAAAACCTGATTGGTACCATTAACGTCTCTCATTCAAAATTTTTGTCATTTTTTATTGCAATTTTTTCTTTCTTTTAAATTAAATTATAGAAATGCTTTCAATCTGAATTATAATTCATATATTATATCATTTACACTTTTCTTATTGGGAAACACTTTTTCGCATCACATGCACTCTGCGCATGGACAAGTACATGTGTCACATGATGAGGAGAAATGACATCATTATTTGTTTTGCTATGTATATTTACATTTGTCAGCGTTGTCAGCACAAAATCAAGGGTCAAGTCATGATTTTTTTTTCATTTAAAAGAATATGTTGATATATTTATATGGATGAGTGATTGAGGTACTTTTGCACGGAAGGAAGACTTATTTGTGGTAGGAGCATGATAGAATCGGATCTGAAGTGCATTTTGAGAGATCAGTTTGAATATTTTTTTTATATTTTTGCACAAATTGACTCCTAATTTATTTCAATAAAATGTACCTATCTATTATTTTTAAAAAGGATTTGTAGGCATTGTTGCAATTGCTCTCTCTCTCTCTCTCTCTCTCTCTCTCTCTCTCTCTCTCTCTCTCTCTCTCTCTCTCTCTCTCTCTCTCTCTCCAATTGTAAGTGCATTTGGACAAATGTCGCTTACATATTAATGAAATTAATAAACTTAAGTGCATTCTCAGAATTAAAATTTAAAAAAAATAAATACAGTTTCTGGCACATTGGTTAGGGTGCCTGATTTGCGACCAAAAAGATACAGGTTGGAGTCAGCTCTCAATTGCCGCTTCACTAAATAACCTGCTTGTGTTGATGTGCTGTAAACACAAATCGAAACCAAATTTAATGAGTAAAACGTTATGGGCCTGACCTTCTAAACAAGGTCAATTCTCTTATGCATGTAATGTATTTTCTTATCTTGAACCATTCAGAACTTCAGATTCAATGTTCATTTATATTAGAGACATATGTGATATATAGGGAATGTGAGTCAACATGCTCTTCCATCATATTTCTTTTGTTCGTGGCTGGTCTGTAAAGGACATTATTGACCCCTTAAACTCATATGTACTATACGTCTGATTACTGCGATTAGGAACACCTGTTAACATTGACATATTAACGTAAGAGAGAGAGAGAGAGAGAGAGAGAGAGAGAGAGAGAGAGAGAGAGAGAGAGAGAGAGAGAGAGAGAGAGAGAGAGAGAGAGAGAGAGAGAGAGAGAGAGAGAGAGAGAGAGGAGAGAGAGAGTGTGTGTGTGTGTTATTTGTATTTTTAACATAGCTTTAACAATTTTCTATACATATATTGCTGTCTGTAGTGTGGCAGTTAATACTGACGTCTAGCATTGGGGAATCATGCCGCAGACATGTACCATTATGTCCCACCCAGTCATCTTATCCTGATACCAGACCGACAAGTCCTAATACTAATCTCCCAATGCTGAGAGCCTAGCGAGGCGGGTGCTAATACTATTTTTTATAAATCTTTGGTATGACTCTATCTGGGTTCGAATCCACGACCTCCCGCATCCAAGGCAGACGCTCTAACCACTTAGGTCACACTCACAATTTGGAATGAATCGCATTGTGCTGTTGCAGATATATGCAGTACTCATTGTCTAAAATGTTATGAAGATACTGTGATAATATGTATCTCCCCCTTTACCGAGAGCTGATTTCGAAATACAAAATATAACACTAACGTTTTGTCAGTATTGCAGACTTCAATAAAAATGTACCTGCTTTATTATTAATATGGCTTTTTGTGTCATCAATATTTAACATTTCTGTTATTCCCTTGGAAAACTGTTATTTTACGGTATATTTTACTGGTGTATGTTTGAAGCATCTTTAGCTGTATTCCTCCTAAAATGTGTGCAATAGTATGCGATATGGATATTACGAATTAACGGGTTCAGCATTGTCCGATACGGAGATTACGAATTGCCGGATTCAGTATTGTACGCTACGAAGACTACAAATTACCGAGTTCAGTATTGTACGCTACAGAGATTACGAATTACCGAGTGTAGTATTGTACGATATGAAGATTACGAATTACATAGTGTAGCATTGTACGATATGTAGATCACGAATTTCCGAGAGTAGTACTGTACGATACCAAGATAACGATTTAACGAGTGTAATTATTATTGTACGATACGGAGACTACGAATTAAGGAGTGTAGCATTGTAACATATGGAAATTACAATTTACCGAGTGTTGTATTGTACGATACCGAGATTACTAATTAACGAGTGTTGGACTTTAATTATATACTGTAATAAATAAGAATGCATTAAGACTTAATGTTCAGTACGTATGTGTTGCAAAAGGTAAGTATTTAGACATTTTGTAGTGTAAAGTTAGGATGTGATGTGTAAGCATTTAGACTGTACAGTAAACATAAACTTTTAATAAGCAAGCATTAGGATTTTTGTATTGTAAATAGGGCCTTTGTTAAGCAAGCATTAAGACGTTTTGTATTTTAAATATGGACTGTCATAAGTATGTATCAGGGCTTTTAGTATTGTAAATATGGACTATGATACGCAAGCAGTTAGAGTTTTGCACATGAAATCTAAACAATGATGAGCAAGTAAGGCGACAGATGTTATGCATAGTCAATATAGACTATGAAGAGTAAATAAGCAGTCAGACGTTATGCATAGTAAATATGGACTATGATGAATAAGTAAGCTGTCAGACGTTATGCATTAATAGGACTATGAATAGTAGCTGTCAGACGTAGCTAGTAATATGACTAATAAGTAAGCAGTCAGACGTTATGCATATTAAATATGGAATATGATTAGTAAGTAAGCAGTCAGACTTTATGCATAGTAACTATGGACTATGATGAATAAGTTAGCTGTCAGACGTTATGCATATTAAATATGGACTATGATGAATAAGTAAGCTGTCGGACGTTATGCATAGTAAATATGGATTGTAATAAGTAAGCCGTCAGACGTTATGCATATTAAATATGGAATATGATTAGTAAGTAAGCAGTCAGACTTTATCCATAGCAAATATGGACTATAATAAGTAAGCAGTCAGACGTTATGCATAGTAAATATAGACTATAATAAGTAAGCAGTCAGACATTATGCATATTAAATATGGAATATGATTAGTAAGTAAGCAGTAAGACTTTATGCATAGTAAATATGGACTATGATGAATAAGTAAGCTGTCAGACGTTATGCATAGTACATATGGACTATAATGAGTAAGTAAGCAGTCAGACGTTATGCATATTAAATATGGACTATGATGAATAAGTAAGCTGTCAGACGTTATGCATATTAAATATGGAATATGATTAGTAAGTAAGCAGTCAGACGTTATGCATAGTAAATATGGACTATAACAAGTAAGCAGTCAGACGTTATGCATATTAAATATGGAATATGATTAGTAAGTAAGCAGTCAGACTTTATCCATAGCAAATATGGACTATAATAAGTAAGCAGTAAGACGTTATGCATAGTAAATATGGACTATAACAAGTAAGCAGTCAGACGTTGTGCATAGTACATATGGACTATAATGAGTAAGTAAGCACTCAGACATTATACATATTAAATATGGAATATGATTAGTAAGTAAGCAGTCAGGCTTTATGCATACCAAATATGGACTATAATAAGTAAGCAGTCAGACGTTATGCATAGTAAATATGGACTATAACAAGTAAGCAGTAAGACGTTTTGCTTAGTAAATATGGACTATAATAAGTAAGCAGTCAGATGTTGTGCATAGTACATATGGACTATAATTAGCAAGTAAGCAGTCAGACTTTATGCATAGTAAATACGTACTATGATGAATCCGTAAGCATACACACAATATGCAATCGATACGGGCTCTGATAAGTAAGCATTTTGTCCTTTTAGTAAATAAGTTTTAACTATGACCATTGATCAGAGACATCTGATAAAGCAACAGAAAGTATTTTTGAGAGAAAAATGAAATTCCATGATTGCTTTATTATTGTTATAAGCCCGCCTTCTCTTTCCCATATTTTACTTTGTTTTTGTTTTAAATTAAAGTCGATTCATGCGAAAGTTGCACCCTTCATATTTTATATCGACTATGTCATCAGACTTCTAATCTTCCACAGTTCTATCCTACCAAAAATAGTCTAGACAGCAAGAGTACTGAGCCCTCAGAACTGTTTTAGGTTGTGTCTCATAAAGATGTTAAATGTATTCTACAGCTCTAAAATATGCCGACGTATATCAGTCACGTGTTTGTCCAGATATAGGTTCATAAAATCTCTCTCTCTCTCTCTCTCTCTCTCTCTCTCTCTCTCTCTCTCTCTCTCTCTCTCTCTCTCTCTCTCTCTCTCTCTACACACACACACACACGCACACACATAAACACACACACACACACATATATATATATATATATATATATATATATATATATATATATATAGAGAGAGAGAGAGAGAGAGAGAGAGAGAGAGAGAGAGAGAGAGAGAGAGAGAGAGAGAGAGAGAGAGAGAGAGAGAGAGAGAGAGAGAGTGTTGCTTTTAGGCTCGTACAAATGTAACAAGAGAAAAGAGTGAAGTCAACAAGCGTTGTACATTTTAACAAAAATAATTTATTTCCCTACAAAACACAGTAGAAATGTGAAATATGACTTACGGTTTATGAGTATTGTCTAAAATTAATTCTAGATTTGAAAAATATAAGTCCTATCACTAAACAGTTGTAGTTGATTCCAGGTTCGAATCTCGATCAAATTTTAATATGGAAGGCGACGATGTCAGATGAGGTCATTTTACTGTTGGCAACAATTCCTCGTTGAAACTGTTGGCAACAATTCCTCGTTGAAATTCCTCTATAATAAATTTCCACTGAATAATGTTTCCAAGAAATTTTATAGATATGATGCACTTGTATAGTTTTCTAGAGAATAAATTATTAAATTCCAGCAAAATAGATTGACTTCAAAACAAGCTGACATCAACAATCAAGATCACCTTGAGCTCTGAGGTGTAAGCATATGACTGCTCGATTTCACTAAAACACAAGTATTAAACCCAACTAAAAACCTCATTTCGAGACTTGTGATGGGTCACATGAGCCCATAATCATCAAACCGCACAATTAAAAAATGGCGTTTGTCACGTATGGTGGCGCTCTACAGTTTCGTATTTAGCATAGGGTTGAAATGTTAAAGACAAAGAGTTTCCCCTGGTTTCCTCACTAGTTATACTATCTATTTAAAAGAGACTTTGTATATCTTAGGTGTTGTTCAAAGAACCTTTAATTCCCTTTATTTTGATGTATGATTGATGGGTGTAATATGGGTTAGAGAGTATACAGCTTGGCCTTACTCCAGATGTGCATCTTTCAAAAAAGTGCTAGCTCTACTTGCTCATTTTCATTTCGCGAATTTCAGAGGTAAATTGTAAAAAAAAGAGCCGATAACGTTTTTTACATTTTATGTATTTGGTAATTCAGTCATTGCACTTTTAGAAGCTGGTATTATCTAGTTTGGCAAAATTCATTTTCCATATTTTAATAGCTGCCAAGAATAGTGTAGTTTAGACAAATTTAGGTTGATTTTTGAAGCACAAGGGAGCAGTCATTTTAGTTAGGAGTGTCCTAAGATCATTTAAAATTTCCAAAAGTACAATATCCAAAGAAATTTCATCCACATTACATGAAAGTAGTATATAGGTATGCCAACATTCTCTCCACTGTGCATGTTTAAAATGCAAACAACTTCACCTTACATACATCACTCTCTCAAAAGTACATAATAACTGGTGAGCACCACCTATGCTAGAATAGACCTATCTAAGAATCAAAATATCTTACTGGAAATAAAAAAAGAAAGGCTTGTTTACAACTGAAATAGATCGTTAGCCGATAATGACCTTGGTAGTATCCAGTTGTATTAACCCGATGTTTACAAGATCCATGAACCAGAGTGAGCTAAAATGATGATAATGTAATACCTTTTACGTTCAATCTGCACTGAATATTTTTTTTAAAATATCAAATCCCGTGAAAATAATCATTACAATAAAATGTAATAATAACAAAATTAAAAAATGAAATAATAATTAACACACAAGTAATTAAATTACATATTCGTAACACTTCCCACATAAAGAAGAAGAAAGATTTGTGTAATAAAGCTTTCATTTTACCATAGGTTAATTATACATGAAGCAAAATAAAACCCTAACGAATTTTGCAAAGTATACATGAAATAATATTTCTATGTACGAAAAAGTGCATCTGCAATCAAATTGTTTTTTGTTGTGATGTGCCTGATATCAAGATCATATTCTTATAAAAAACAAAAAAAAACTCCACCTTAATATTTTTTTATTTTTACTTTTCATCTTGTAGATGAAAGTAAGGGGGTTGTGATCACTAAACACATCAACCGGAGAAGGAGCCGAGTTAATGTAAGCATCAAACTGCTGTAAGGTCAATATTAAAGTGAATAATTCCGTTTCGATTGTTGAGTAATTCTTTTGGGGCTTACTTATTTCCTATAAAAATAGTACACTGCGTGATCAACACCATTTGTATCTTCTTGCATCAATACTGCCTTAACCCCAACATCACTTGCATCAACAGATAATTTTAAAGATTGATTGAAATTTGGAGCTGTAAGAACCTGCGCACTTTTGTGTATGGCTTTTAACCTATCAAAAGCTTTGTGACATTTTACAGTCCAGGGGCCCCGAGTGGCCGAGTGGTCTAAAGCGCTGTCCGTTACGGATCACTGCCATCTCACCTCTGTCTGCGTGGGTTCGAGTCTAGGATTCGGCGAATGTAGATATGTGAGAAAGCTTGCCAGTAGCTTCTCGTGGGTCGGTGGTTCTTTCCGGTGATTTCCCGGTTTCTTCCTCCACCATTAATACTGGCCGCCATGAATAGCCTATCGTGTGCTGAAAAATGGCGTTAAGCTCAACAACAACATTTTACAGTCCAAAGAAACTTATTTTTCTTACTTAACAAGTTTGTTACAGGTTCGGCAATATCAGAAAAAGTGGAACAAAATTTCTGATAGTATTCGCGGCCATACCCAAATATCGAATCAGTTGCTTTTTACTGACAGATACAGGGAATTCAGAGATAGCATTGACCTTAGAATGTATAGGTTTAACTTGACCATGTCTCACAATATGTCCTAAAAAGGTTACACTAGGCATGGCAAATTTCACTTTTAGATAAATTGATTATCAAATTTGCATCAGTGAGTTTGTCGAAGAATTTCCGAATTGTTGCAAGATGTTTTTTTCCAGGTGCCGTTGTAGATGATGACATTATAAATTGAACCATTACAATTATCTTGGTCAGAGGTGTAATCACTCTAATCAAGCGTTGAAAAATACTCGTGGAACTCTTCTTCCCGAATGACATTACTTTATATTGATAGAGTCCGTCTGGAGTCACAAATGCCGAAATTTCTTGTAACCTTTCCTTTAGTGGAATTTGCCAAAACCCTTTCAGAAGGTCAAATTTGGTGACGTACTTGGCATTTCTAATTTTATCAATACAGTCATCTATTGTTGGAAATGGAAATGAATCGAGTTTTATCACGCTGTTCACCTTCTTATAATCAGTGCACATAAGGAAAGTTTAATTTGGTTTCTGAACAAGTATACTTGGTAAACTCCAATCACTTTTACTGGGCTCTATAAATGACCAGCTAGAGGGGTTTTATGGGCAATACCAAGTATTTCCTGTCTGTAATATTTTTGAAATTATGATCTGATAGTTCATTGACAACTCATCACTAGCAGTTACCTCGGAAGGTCTCCATTTTCTCGTAAGAAGTTCATTTTAAATGAAATAACTGACACGTACTCATGTGGCTTCACTTTCACTAATATCCATCTGAAAAAAATAAAACAGGAGATCTCATGGTCTTGATTCTGTTGGACGACAAGCGATTGTCGTTTATCACAGTGATACGATAAATGAAAACGATGCCTATATTTCAATTTGAATCAATCAGAAATAACATATCCTTTTTTCTTGCAATAGGGAATCGTAGGTAGAGACAAAGATATAAAAAAAAATACTTTTCTACCAGTAGACTGCTGAGTGAAATGTTTGCCTACGACAGGGACGGACTTTTTGAGTTAAGGAATACTCATCGGCAGCAAAAGCAGCCTTTCCCAAGGATTTGATCATATGCTCTTTAAGATGATTCTTAATGTCATGAGGAACATAGTTCATGAACTCATCAAATACTATCATTTGTTCAAAAATTTCATAATCATGTTCAGCTTTTTTGGCTAAGCTCCATCTACAAAATAACTGCTCTTTTTGTTTTGCAAATTCAACATTATTTTGTACAGCTTCATCTTTAGAGGTGTAAGAATACGACTGGCTAGATTTCACTACGATACAAGAATTAAAACCAACTAAAAGCGTCATTGTGATAGGTCAATTGATCATTTATCAGGTATGCTAAAATAGTCTTATCTAAGAAACAAATCACACGCTGGAAATAAAAAGAAAGGCTTGTTTACACCTCAACAAAAGCTTGGGTCGAAAATAACCTTGGTAACAGCTAATCGTATTTACCCGATGTATACAATATATATGAACCAATGTGAGTTAATTTTTGTGATAATGTAATACCTTTTACTTTGAAATTAGACTGAATAATTTTTAACAATTATCAAAGCCTGTAAAAATAATTACAATAAAATGTAATGAAACAAAATTAAAAAAGAATGAAAAATTAACACACAAGTCATTAAATTATATATTAGTTAATATATATATATATATATATATATATATATATATATATATATATATATATATATATATATATATATATATATATATATGTGTGTTACATTAAAAACAATACTGTATATATATATATATATATATATATATATATATATATATATATATATATATATATATATATATATATATATATATGTGTGTGTGTGTGTGTATATATATATATGTATATATATATATATATATATATATATATATATATATATTTATATATATATATATATATATATATATATATATATGTGTGTATATATATATATATATATATATATATATGCGTGTGTATATGTTACATTAAAAGAATACTGTAGTGAAGGCGATGAGAAAACCCCACTTCAGTTGAAAATTAACCTGAAAAGATCAATTACTTCCTAAAATTCTTAAAATGATCAAAATTATCAGAATCAATTAATTATTCTTTATCTAAGGCAACTTGAGAAACTAAATTTAAAGAAAATTATGTTTAAAGACTATTGAAGCTAAAGTATAAACCTTACATACTTAAGTAAATCAAAATAATATTCCGCTGTTGTGAAAACTAAACTGAACAAAAATTAAGCATATTTAGGAAAAAAATGAGAAAAATGAGATGGAAGGTGTAATGTTAGGATCAAAAGCAATATGGTATGAGTCTAGTGAAAAAATTATAAATATTTCTTTAACCTGAAAAAAGAAATTGCAATAACAAATCTTTCAACAAAGATAATTACGAAAGATGAAACAAGCTTATCAGGTCAAAGAGATATTAAATTACCAGAAAGATTTTTTTTATGAAAAATTATACAAAGCCTAAAACAACAAAAATTTACAAACTATTAGTCACTTTTTAAATCATGATAGAAAATTTTTAGATTTAAAAAGATTCATGTGTGAAGGTAAGTTAAAGTTTGTGGAATGTGGTTTAACACTTAAAAATATGAAAAAATTGGATATGTCATGCAAGGTTTTCAGTCTCAAGTAATTGTTATTTGAATTCCAAACTAAGATAACAAGAGAAAATTCATTAAAAACTTTAGATACCATTTTCAATAATTAATGTAGATTACAAGATTGTTTCGGCATCAATTTCATCTAGAGTCAAGAAAGTCATCCCTCTTATTGTTAGCGACAGTCCAAAAGGTTTTATAAAAGGGAGATCCATCAGTGAAAATACAAAAACTTTGAATGATCTTACTCAGTTTCTGGAGGAAAAAATGAATCTGGTATTCTCTTATTCATAGATATCGAAAAGCTGTTGACTCAGTCGAATGAGACGTTCTGAAGAATGCACTGAAATTTGTTAACTTTGGGGAATCTATTTGTCAGTGGTTTATGTATTTTTGCAATAATCTAAAGGTTGTGTCGTTAATCAAGGACTTGCATTCCCATTTTTTTAATTTGTAGAGAGGTTGTCGCCAGGAATACCCTATAGCACCTTACTTATTTACAATAGCAATTGAACTAAAAAGGAACACAAATGTTGCAGGCATTTCTATAATGAAATTAAATTCACACTAGGGCAGTATGCTGATGCCACTCATCTATTATTAAAGGGTTCACCTTTATTCTTGAAGGTAACTGTGCAAATTTGGAAGGACTGCCTCAACATCAGGTTTACACTGCAATGGTTTTTTTTAAATAAAACGCTATTTCGATTGGGAATAACAAAGTTTTAGTAAAAAATATATTCCGAAATTGATGTTAACTGGTCAGTCCCCAATTTTAGATAACTGGAAGTAGATTTCTCTTTTAATTTGGAGGATATCGTTGTACTTAATTTTTTGATGAAGTTTAAAGAAGCAATGAACTTGCTCGGCTAGTGGAGTAGAATAAATTAGTACCTTAATGGAAATATTACTTTGATAAAATGTTTGATTTTTCCCAAATTAATTTTTTTTTTGCTGCTCTACCAATTTTATAAACTGAATACGTTTTTTTTTTTTTCAGGCTTATTTGGAGTGGCAAGAAAACGAGGCATCAAATTAGATACTCTTCAAGTTCCTTTTATAGATTTGGGATTTAATGTGATTCACTTGCAATCATTATGTGTTATATAGAATATTCCTGTATTAGGCACCTGATACTGAACGGAAGTGGCATATGTCTTTTGTTGGAAAATGTGTAGGTTATACAGTTATTAAACTTAGGAAAAACTAAATTGAAAGAAATCTCTTAAACAATATATATCTTGGCATGATGTTTTTTATCCTTTATCTCAATGGAAAAAATAATTATGGAAAGTTTAGAAATACTTGTCTCAAAATAGTCTTAATTTAGAAACTGTAGACAATTTTAAATCAGACACAAGAATGAGAACAAACGGTCTTTTACTTATTATATACCTTTTTGATCTACAGGGATCTTTATTAAATTTTGATGATATAAAACAAACAATACAAATTATTTTTATACAATACTTTGCTCTTATCACAAAGATATCAGTGAAGTTGACAAGAAAATTAGAATTGGCTTTTCAAATTGGAAATACTTTTCTTGTAATACTCGACAAAACTTTGCTCTTCAGGGCAAGAGTAAGGAATACATTTATTGATTAAAAACATAAAACCTAAACAAGAAACAAAATGGTAAATATGAAACTCGGTCCTGGCTATTAGGGGGTGTAATTAGTATAATAAATGGTCCAACAAAACTTTTTTTTATAAAAGACATAAAACTGATCAGCTTTAATTTTAGACTTCTAAATAGAACTATTAACCATAAACCAGTTCTTTTTTAAAAGAAAAAAAATTAATTGATAATGATAAATGTACCTGTGTGTATGCGTGTATGAATGTGTGTGTGTGTGTGTGTGTGTGTGTGTGTGTGATTTGAATTTTTAGCGTATCTTTAACATTTTTACAGTCATATCGCTACAATGTCTGCAGTGTGGCAGTTGATGGTAATGTTTAGCACTTGGGGTATCATGCCGCAGACATGTAGCATGATGCTCCACCTGGTCAAATTATCCTGACACCAGGCCTACCAGTTCTAACACTGACCTCTTAATGCTGAGCGCCAAGCAAGGTAGCTGCTTGTATCATTTTTATAAATGTATGATATGACTCGGCCAGTGATCAAACCCGCAACCAACCGCTTCCAAGGCGGACACTCTAACCCCTCGCACAGCAAAGCGTTTCCCTATGTAAGGAGAAAAAAGAACAAAGTGAGCACTTATTCTACGACAGTTCAGTTACTGAATGCTTTTGGAAATTGTTTATGGATTAGATCAAGACTTGCGAATCAAATTTTAAAATAACACGAAAGATGTCTTTATATAAATTAAAACTTTTATGATCTTACCAATTTTTTTTATTGTTCTTGGAAAGTATGTTGTATACAGATCACATATTGCATCAAAATATCTCACCTATTACAAATAATTTTCAAACAAAAGGCTGGGGAAATGTAAAATTTAAAAACAGAAGCTGTGAGTTTAAGAAAAGTGGACCATTTTGTTAACCTTTAGCTTCATTTCTTGTTTTTTATTTATTTTCACATCAAAGAAACAAATAGCCAATTTAAAAAACTTTGTGGTTTGTAAATGAGGCGTTTTTCTGTACAATATTTGGAAGTGTTCGCGCGTGTGTGTGCTTGTCTGTCTGTCTGTCTGTCTGTGTCTAAGCTGAGAAACATAACTAAAGATCAAGACAGAATATAATCTTTAGGTAATGCCCCATTCCTCTGGTTAGGTGTTGATGTACGATAACAGGCAAAATCATAATATCTTACATTCAATAAACAGATGTTTAATTATGTCATGTTTCCAGTAGGATAGCGTTTAGTAGCTGATTGAAAAGATATTAATTTATAATAATGGGATTATATATTAGTAGCAGGTTGTGGAGTGACCATATCGATAGCCTGTTGAGCTACGATAGGACGATGTGTAACATAACAATAACGGTAATATTCGTCAACGCCAGAATGGAAAAACCTTTAAAAATATTTAGGTTTCGTTTTATTTATTTTTTTTCAAGGGAAAAATAACTCCATACCTGTGAACCCCGTAATGGGGCAAAGACTGAGAGAGAGAGAGAGAGAGAGAGAGAGAGAGAGAGAGAGAGAGAGAGAGAGAGAGAGAGAGAGAGAGAGAGAGAGAGAGAGAGAGGGAGGGAGGGAGGGAGGGAGGGAGAGAGAGAGAGAGAGAGAGAGAGAGAGAGAGAGAGAGAGAGAGAGAGAGAGAGAGAGAGAGAGAGAGAGAGAGAGAGAGAGAGCAGCAGCATAGCGGATCTGTCACAAACAATGATTTGGAAATAAA
>JAEAOA010001023.1:567500-605000 GCA_016746295.1 Potamilus streckersoni
GTTTTCTTGCAATGTACGCGAGCCAAGACAATACACGAAGGCCAGTCTTGGCACCAATTTACATGTGCATAGAAAAGTTTTAGGGGCAAGCAAGAGTTTTGTTTTCTACGAAAACAAAATGTACTTCTTGTACTGAGTATCTGTATTACTCGTGTATTTATGGCTCACATTTATAGGTAGTGCTATGATCTCATAGTTCTCATGATCCTCACCTCTTATTGAAAGGGACATAACCCCTGTTATTTGTTAGAGCGAGATGTGGCCACGCGGTACATATTGTGTGGAAAAAATGAAAAACCTATCTTGAAATGGTTGAACAGAAAATAGAGTTTATATGGGTTTGGCTGGAAAGGATTGGTTGATAATGTAAGTTATTTTGTAGGAAAAAGTAATCTTTTGAGAGCTTAACCTTGTTGTAACTGAAAAATTAGAGACATTGTTTCATTGATGGAATTACACCACACCAGTCATTTAATATTCCTGAATTTGGAACACTAATTGGTGATCTTAGGTCATGACTCTTTGGTGTGAACTTCAAAGAACGTTTTAAATACATATAGGTCCAGAAAATGGTTCTGTTTATATCTTTTTCTCTACACAGAATCTGTCATCTATGTGTCGTCTATATTGATAAATATATAGGTTTGATCATGAACCATTATAAATTTAAAGATATTGAATTTTAAATATGGTGTTTGCATAGGTTTACTATGGGAACTGAAATAGTACCGTGAGTTTCCATGTTAAATATCCAAAATTGGTATAGTTTCATATTAGTGAATGCGAGCATTTCTGGTTTCTTAAAAATTATATTAGTTTTCTCCAATTGATTAGGAGCGGACCTGTTCAGCTCATTTTTGGGGTGAAGTTTTTCTATCATGTGAGAGCGAGTTTTGAAACGCCAACACAATCTCCCATAGTGTGAGTGATATACTCCTCACCACCCAGTAGATATATCTCCACTCCTGTCCTAGGCGAGCATATACAGAAAATATTCATATTAATAATGAACTGCATATTACACGTGAGACATGCGCACATTTGTATGTGAGTATGGTTATCTATAATAATGTGTCTTATCTAGTCACTTTGTAGATCTCACTCTTATATAGTCACTCTGTAGACCTCACTCTTCATTAGTCACTTTGTGAACCTCACTCTTATATTGTCACTCTGTAGACCTCACTCTTACATAATCACTCTGTAGACCTCACTCTTACATAGTCACTCTGTAGACCTCACTCCTATATAGTCAATCTGTAGACCTCACTCTTCATTAGTCACTTTGTGAATCTCACTCTTATATTGTCACTCTGTAAACCTCACTCTTACATAGTCACTCTGTAGACCTCACTCCTATATAGTCAATCTGTAGACCTCACTCCTTATTAATCACTCTGTATATCTCACTTTTATATAGTCATTCTGTAGACCTCACTCTTATAAAGCCACTATGTAGACCTCACTCATATAGTCACTAGTTAGACCTCACTGTAAATGCTATCATGAATTCATCTACATGATAATATCAAGCAAGGTACAAATTTGTTATACGTCCTGACGTTCAAGATTTGGTCCCTGCGATATGCTAGTGAAACAGCACACCTTCAAGATTTTGCCATCCGACATGCTGGTAAAACAGTAGACGTTTGTAAAAGGATAAAGAATTACAAAAGCCATAGCAGAGGCAATGTCAGCCGGAAACAATTCAGTCATTTCAACCTTTGCTCATCAATCTGTTGAATCTCTAGAAATGCTAACCATTAAATCAAATCACCCATGTGCTGAAATTTTTCCTGGCCATAATGATAAATATTGGAAAATGCAGATGCGAATATATAAAGTATTTGGCCCAAGTGAAAATTTAGCGTTGGAAAGTGTTGAACCAAATATGCATCAGTTCTCCCTGTCTGTTTGCTCAGACTCATTCTCATCTAGTCATGTGAGGTTTTTATTATTATTATTATTATTATTATTATTATTATTATTATTATTATTATTATTATTATTATTATTATTATTATTATTATTATTATTATTATTATTTGCACCACCTTTGTTTCTAATGTAAATATATTCACATCTGTAAGTGGAAATTATAGCAAGCAAGAGGAAACTAATACACCGCTACAGATGACGCCCTACGTAAACTGACTTCAGGGCAACAACCTAGATAATTAAGTCACTCGAAGAAGTATGGTGCTATGGGTGTACGTGGTTCTCTCTCTCTCTCTCTCTCTCTCTCTCTCTCTCTCTCTCTCTCTCTCTCTCTCTCTCTCTCTCTCTCTCTCTCTCTCTCTCTCTCTCGAAAAGATTCGAAAGTTTAAAGGTTTTTAAACATCTATTTGCTCTCCCCACAACTTTAAAAAAAATGACGAGCAGCAGCTTAAAAATTTCGGACACACAGGAAACATGTTAGAGGGAATGTTGCTTACATAGTTACTCTGTAGACCTCACTCTTATATAGTCACTATGTAGACTTCATTCTTTTTTATGTAAGAAATTTAAAGTGCCTTGTTGAAAATTATATAGATGACCTTCATTAATGGCACTTCTCCATTTTTTATGTGGCACTTTCTTGAGAATTTTACGAAGCTAATTGTCTTTTTATCAAAGACAAGACAGGAACTAGCTTGTCGTTCTGTCGTTTTGGGAACTTAGGGATCTCTTTCTCACGGCTATGAAATTTAAATGTAGATCCCATAAAATTTAGGTTTGAATTCATGGCATGAATCAGTCACAAATGTGTCGTACAAATGATGTCAAACTTCACGATGATGATGATAATAGGAACGAAGTAGACCTTTTCCTTTTTTTTTTTTTTAGTGCGACCGTGGGTGTATACGTGTTTTACAAACAAAGACCCATTTTGTTTGTTCTTATTTCTGGACTGTACTATAGCGGTCTCTTTTTTTATTACTTCCATACTCTGTGCATAAGCTTCGTTTTTATTTTATTCCTGAAACCAGGCTAGATCTATAAAGAGTCAAAACAAAGAAACCGTTGAGAAAGTAAGACATACGCCATTCTGTATGTAAATCAGAAGGTCCAGAAGAATGCTTCCTTAATTTGCCATTGTAAATTCAGGATGGGGGTGGAGAACTCAGGCTTTACCTTATGTCCCACTCTATTGAAGAATTTGATATACGTCCCAACAGCGCGGAGAGAAAACTGGCAGATTTAACTGTTTCAATGGCGAAGGCGTTTCTCCGTTGAGAAAGAGGAATTGTTAAAACCCGCGTTAACTTAGACCTTTTTTAAGCTTGTTGTATAAAATTTCAAAGTTGGGGTACTTTTAGTAGCACGCACTTCAGATGCTTTGCACATGTCAGTTGGATTATACAATGCCAGACATTAACAGAAAAAATTCTTTTGTGCCAAAAGTAAACATTCTAAAATCCAAAGTGTTATGATATCTGGACTTCGATTTCCGTATGAAGATTTTGTTTTCCCAGTTCGAAGTCTACTAGACCATGAGGCGACACGAGAAATGTACAACGATAGCCACTCATTGCGGTCTCACACTTGCAGGGACAGACAAGAGTGAATTCCCGCTTCTCGAAATGGCAACAGTGTGAATATTGGTACAACAAAACACTGCTCTGGATTCTCAAGAGAAGGGTAATAGAATACTTCTCAAAGGACAGGCAATGAACCCCTGCTGATCTTTGTTGAAATAGTGCAACGTTTAGCCGAGTTTAATTGAAAATTTTGCTAAAGTCTATTCTCATATTAACACTAAAATGTGTTTCCCGACCACAACCTGCTCTGGACATAGAGATTACGGCGACGTCGGCAACAGACCAGCGAACTCAGAACGGACGGTTTCGTTTGCTGGTTGTGGACCCAACCAGGTCGTATACTATCCCTGGTGTCTGGTCATTTAAAATAAGGGTATATTCTATTTTTGTTTTCTTTAAGTTGCTTTTAATGTTTGATCGTCCAAGAATCGACAGTTGCCTTTTCTATAAATATGTATGTAAATTAATTATTGGAATAAAAGACAAAGTAGTCACGTTTCTAACCTTGCGGGTAACAATTGCGCGTAAGTATTATAACATCCATCAATTTATTTGTTTACAGTCAGTTCCCAATGAGTTACCGTATACTAATGGATGATTTACAAGCAAGGTTATACATATAAAACAAAACATAGCAACAACAACAAGAACAACAACGGCAATCTTGTAATGATTTAACCTAATGCAAAGAGAATAAAACAAAATGAAGATGCACTGAAGTGACCGACATGATAATAAAACGCATTTATGACACGAGGAATAGAACATAGTTCGCAAAACTAACAGATTCAATCTATATTGATATTTTTTTAAAAAAACTTTATAGGTAAATTAATAATTATAAGCCACTCTAAAAGGAAATAAGTATTTTGGAAGTTAGAAAGAGTTCCAGGCACACCGATATTCCATGGAGCAGTTAATCAATAGGAAAAAAGAATCCGTTTTAAACAAGCATTTACTTCAACTGAAAATAATTTGAACTATCAGATCAGGTAAATTTATTTTTCCACAAAATCTTTACCTGTCAGATAAAGTGTGTGCGTGTGTGTGAAGGTGTGTGTGTGTGTGTTGTTTATATTTAACGTATCTTTAACAGTATTTTCAGTCATATCTCTGCGATGTTTGCAGTGTAGCAGTTTATAGCTAAGTTTAGCACAGGAGCATCAAGCCACGGACATGAATCATAATGTCCCACCTAGTCACATTATCCTGACTCCAAGTCGATCTGTCCTAACACTTTTAATGCTGAACGCTAAGCGAGGCAGCTGCAAGTACCATTTTTATAAGTATTTGGAATGACTTGACTTGTCCGGGGTTGATACTCGCGACCTCCTGCATCCGAGGAGGACATTCTTGTAACAAGATAACCGAGTTTGGTATATTTCGGATTAACAACAAAACATAATTGATGGGAATGCAATACAATATTTAATGTTATATGAAAATATCAAATGAAGAACGATAGATACGTGCGTGTATGGGTCCCAATATATGAGACTAATTAACATAATTATCACGACCTTATTAATGCAACAAATAAGATACCAAGACAAATAAAGAAAGAACGATTCACGGTATATCATAAAACAGAAAAATGATCTTCACTTAAGTAAAATACAAATATTTTTGCTCCAAACTACGAATTGATAGTTTTACTCACAATGGTAAAACCAATGATATTTCATTCAAAATAACAAAATTGATAGTTTTACTCATAATAGCAAAACAAATGATAGTTCGTTCAAAATAACGAATTGATAGTTTTACTCATAATAGCAAAACACTGGGTATTACAACCCCCCCAAAAAACACTACATTAGCCCACGGCTAAAATATGGAGCAATGACCATACCCCCTTAACTTTTTGCTTCCAGTTCCACTAGCCAAACAAGCCAATATTTGTAGTCACCGACCACCATTGATTCCTGGGTTAGACGATCAGCACCCACCACTTTGTGGTCTGCAACGCCTGATCACCCTAGACCCTACTTAGCAACACTGGAATATTCGAAGCACTCGAAAATCTATACGCAGAGTACGGCTCAACACTGCACATGCATCATACGCAGCTCTACACAGCACACACAGCTCTACACAGCTGTACGCAAAGCACAACTCGGCACTGTAAACACATCATACACACAGCAGAGCTATACAGCACAGCACTGCACACTCAACAGCACAACACAGCACAGCACCAACACAGCACTGCAACACCAACACAGCTCTACAACTGGAGATATGTTGGTCTCAAAGTAGACCTATGATCGACAAAACGGTTCGTAATGTAAGGATACGACTTTAACGTAAAGCATTTATACACAGGAAATGTAGCTCACCCTCGTCTGTATAATTTATGTATTCGGTTTTTCTAGTCTAAAGCACTACGCACCTGCGGCGCAAGATAAACCGAATTCCCTTTTTCGAAATATTGTAGAATATACATTGATCACCCTGGGGTATCGTTGTACGCGGAAAACGAAACCCGAGTACATTATTTAATAAAGGAATAAATTCATACAATTCCGCGACAACTCTAACCAATAGCCACTGGAGCTGTGTCTATCCAAGTTAGTAATCAGTTCAGAAAATTGCAAAACTCACCTTTTGGGAGATTGATGGTATAGATTAACAAACATCGTACACAATATTGTGACGGTATCTTTGGAACCATAAGCATTAGTATTTGTAGAGAAAAATAGGGTGATGTTGACTGGGGTAGTGCAGAGCAGATAATAGTCGTGGACGGAAATTTTACTACATTCATGTACTGGAAACAGGTGCTGAGCGTCGATTCTTCTGACAGTGTTAGAACGCACATGGGGAATACATGTATATTACTTTCAAATTTACCTTAAATTGCCAAGTCATAATATATGAAATGACAGGTAATGGTATGTACACATGAGATGGAATATGCCAAACTTTCAGTATTTGGTGATCAAAATGAACACTATGTCCTTGTACGCATCGATGTATGTACATTGTGCTCCAATAATTCAGTGTTCGCGGCCAGGAGCCTAATACTTTTATATTTAATTTATGTTTGTTGATAACTGGAAAAAGAACCTTGCTTTAATTTATATAAAGTAACACTATACGTCAGTGATATATTTTCGAAAATAAAACATATATATTATCTTGGGACAAAACAAAAGAAAATATTGAACCTCAAAAGAAAATCCCTCCCCAAAAATAAACATAAATAATCAGTAACTCAGAGTAGATGGATTTGCTTTGTGAATTCTAATTGTGGTATAAGTTACAATTTAAACGCGTTGACTAAAGGGGAGTGATTATTCTTACACTATAGATGATACCTCGAAATACATTGTGTGGACATTAGAGACGGTCGTAGTAATAAAATTAGGACGTGTTGATTCTGAAGTCGTCAATTTTCTGCCTACACTGTTGATATAATAGACAAGGAAGCTGCAACACCCGGACAAGACATTTATTAGATAGGGCAGGAAATACAAAACACATTTAATCAAGAAACAAAAAATTATATATTGGATTTGAGAACTTAAGCAAAGTTAGGACACGCAACAAGTGCGTTCCTGAAAATTCTCAGACATGCCAATTACGACATATACTTACAGCATTAACATACACTATTGAATGACTATAACATGGCATGTGTTGTTTTTTATGTTTTTATCCGAATTTTTTTTCTTGAAATAGGATTTAGCCAAATTTGTTTCACATCTTCCCATTTGTTCACCGCGTTGGTGAGCTGGACACGTGTCAAACGTGTTTAAATGTTCATACCTATAGTTCTATTTGTAATATTCACATTAATTTGTGGAAGATAATACGTTTCTGTAACAAAAAATAATTTGTTTAGCTTTGCTGTCATGAATTTGGCTTAAATCAGATCTCCTCTGTTGTGCCTGATCATCTGACAACGGCTGCTTAGGAGTCATATTCTGGTGAACTATATTACTATTGGGAGATTGAGAAGTGTGGCTAAAGAGCATCAATGTGTGCCGAACGATTTGATTCACTTTTAGATTTCTGAAGCGGCATTTCCATTAGCTAATTCAAAGTTCACTAGAAGATGACCCCTTAGCGGTGAATCTGAGAGCTTTACATAGAACAAGGGAGATCCGATTTTGATCAGATCTTGAATAATAAAAACAGTATGTTAATATCAATAAAGGCGTAACATGATTGCTTGGGAATTACCTATGCTACTTACGGATGGAAAACTGACGTGCAGAGACAGCGATAAAGTAGAGAAATACTTACCGCCAGAACAAACTTCCAGTACTCTGGCAATATCCCTCACCTCTTATTGTGATTGCCAAAAACAGAACACACATCGTATCCAATTTTTGTCGGATCCCCGAGTGGCAGAGTGGTCTAAAGCGCTGACCGTTACGGATCACTACCATCTCACTTCTGTCTGCGTGAGTTCGAGTCCAGGCTCGGCTAAACGTGGGTAAGTGAGAAAGCCTGCCAGTAGCTTCTCGTGGTTCGGTGGTTCTTCCCCGGGTTTTCCAGGGTTCTTCCTCAACTGGCCGCCATGTATAGCCTATCTTGTGCTGAGAAATGGCGTTAAACCCTACAACAACTACAACATCAACCAATTTTCGTTTGAAGTTTACATTATTCTCTTCAGACAGTTTATATTGTTTTTTAGCCATACTGTTAAAGAGAAGCAAAAGAAGTGTATTTTGTCTGAAATATTAGATTACACAGCTGTATTTTTGTATCATTATACATAATGATATTTCAAAATGTATTGTTGAAAGAAAGAAAAGTTAGTTGGCTTACCTACTTTCAGTTTTACGTAATCAAAATTGCCTCAATCGTCAGTCTTGAACAAAACATTATTCATTTGGCGAACATCATCTAATAACTCTTCGATCATATCCAGTATATCTTCGTGATCTATAACGATCACCTTCACACCTTTATGCAATCGTTTTATGTTTAATTTTATCTGATAATAAATGTGGTAGTGACCAAAACAATGTAATAAATGACGTTTATTCAGTCGCTTATATATGTAGCGCCAACAGTTTTGTTGTTCCACATGGGGCCACTCAACAAATTATCATGTAATAAGTTTAATGTAAGGAGAAGGCTTCATAACCAGCCTGAGTTATTACACACGCCATTCCTTCATGCATACATGTTACATGCATCCCTATTCCATTTTCATATTCTTTGCCGACATTAACTCTATTATGGTAACTGTTTTGTAATTACTTGTAATGCCTATTCACATTACACAAAATAAAGGCATCATGAACATTTTAAAGGAATAAAAACAGTAAATATGAATATTAGTGAACATAAGTAATATTTGGAGCTATTAATTTCGTCAAGACAATGGTTAAATTTGGAAATCATAAAACAAACTCCAGAACAGTTTATTTAATAGCTTCATATTCAGTTCATTTTTTAATACTAAATCCTTACAATTTAGATCATTGCTGACACTATACTCCGTTTAGATGATTTTGAGTGTTATTTTAAACATTAAAACATCTTCGTTGTCGTGTGTGCAGACGCAAGTAATTGCTATTGTAAATCATGCCACCATAAATACTGCAGGCAACATTATGAAAATGGAAAAGTGAGAATACAAGTATAACGAATAATCCAAGAACAACAGAAATAAAGATAATAAAGTGATGTAATTTCTGACAAATTAAATATTAAGAAGGATTTAATCTTAAATAAAACAAAATGTTGACACCTAAATAGATAATGACTAAATTTTGCAAAGCATGAATGTGTTAGTGAAGATGATATTCATTTTGATCATTTAATTATTTTGACCTTTATGGTCCGGATCAAGACCTAAATTCTTTCCATTTGTAAAAATACAATGTATATCAAACACTGTGACAAGAAAGTGTTACGAGTTTATGCACTTAAAATAATATCCAGAAATTAGTGTAGAAAACAATTTTGTAAAATTTAATAAATAGTTTATTTCACTAGAATACAAAGTGAAAAAGAATTTTAAAAACTTACAGTATTCCGAATTAAATAAAAAAAAAATATAATCCAAGAATTAAAGACAAAAGTCCTAGTAATAAAATGCCCTGAATAAAATTAAATTACATTTCCGAAGTGATTTAAAACTGAAGGCGATGACGTGTCTGTTATGATCTGCGTCGTACTGATGTTAAATCAAAGTAATATTATTCCAGGCTTGAATTCAGTATAAATTCCAAGAACGTCTTTATCCAAGAATTTTTATCAAAGCACATTTGTATTTCTAGAGAAAACAATCACTTCAATAACTGGAAGAAAATAAAATTCAGCCCAAACTGGACACAACATGAAACAATTTAAAGTGCCAAATGTTAAAGCGCAACTGGCAACATTCTGACCGTCACAAAATAATATAATTCTCAGTTGACCTAAGGCCACAAATTAGCATTTTCTAAAAACAATCATTGCCGAATGGAAAATAACTGGAACCCCCAAAACGCGGACCCAAATCAACATGTTTTCCTGAATAATAATTTGGTCAATGAATTCATGCCCATCGAGGATACTGAAGCTTTTATTAGTTGCTTATATCAATGAAAAGAAATAAAAATTAAAAATCAATAAGGTCACACAGAACTTAACTCAATTCTGGACAAGGTCAAGTCCAGTAAACAAAGTTACATTGCAATAACATGTAAAGGAATAAAAAAACCTAACAGACAAACAATTAAATTAAATATGCATAACAAAAGATGTAACACCTTCCGAAATTAAATGAGTAAATTATAGTAAAAGCAGTTTAATCATTCAGGATTTCTGACTTCATTTATGGTAAAATTGTGCAATCACGCATTTCTTTTAGTATAATCGTATCTTTGGCACGTATAGCATCCTGCTCGACTTTGAACAATATCATTTATCCTATTTGTCATAGAAGACATTATTAAATGATAAGCTGTCACTTCTGTTACTCAAACGATTGTGGTTAAAGGAACAAAGGCATCAAGAAATAGCAACAAATAAGCGTTTTATTTTCTCAATATTTTGTATATACATTTAATGCTGTCTTCTCTTTTGAAACTAATATATCAAAATATTTCTACATTAACACTCATTGAATTTCAGGGCATTACAGTGTGAATATCTAGGAAATAGAGCGAAGTGGCATTTGAAGTCATTCAATTGCATTTTAGTTCATTTGAAAAGTGTCTATGTTTGCAATCGGAATAAATTTGCTAATTAATTACAGTTTAAATTACAATATCTGACAGTAAGTTAGACATTTTCACACATATGTTGTTTTTTTTTTCGATGTGCATCACATCCATTTTTTTCCCGAAACATTATTGGTTAATCTTTCAACAGTTATCTCTAAGTTCCATTTGCAATAGATATACCCAATTAATCCTTTAACTCTTTATTTCTATAGAAGTGGAATTATTGCTCTGTGCTTTCCACTAATTCCAATTATTTTTCTAGCCGAGGTAAAAGTGATTAAGGATGGAATTCCATTTAAACATTTACAAAGCACGAAAGTCTTGAATAACATACGAGAGAGTATTATGATTATAGCGATGTATATGTTAACACATCAATATCACACCAACTCGACAACGTCATCAACCAGAGCTACTCAATAAATTCACATATGAAAATATTCGTGCCCTATAAATAGACTGACGCAAATAATGATAGATAATACAGCATTTGAAGAAAGGTTGTACATCAAGATACAAATGGAAGTAGAATTTGAATATCACAGATAACCAGACAGAAAAGGTTTTGATGATGCAAACTTAAACGGCGGATCTGCAAATAATAAAAAAATGATATTATAAACACCTACTTAGTACAATATTTTGTCTCCCGATGTTTGCTCTTTGAAGATCCGCACGAAAGCCTTGTTAATATAATCTCTTTTTTTTACTTTTTAAATGCAAGAGTATTGTTGCGTTAAAAAAGCATTATCTGTACATTATCTGTACATTATCTGTACATTATCTGTACGAAATTATATTTGTATCAATCATTATATTTTTCATATGTTGCATGTCAACCATATCTGTATATTTTTCAAATGATGAGTGTCAACTATGTCTGCCTGTCTCTCTATTTATCTACATAACATACATATATAATTTTTTCAGGGAAATAATTTGTATTGCTTAGTTGTGTAATTTGTATGTAGACTGCTAATTTTTTTACTAATTTTTCCATTTTTGTCCACTTTGTTTCCACAACTAATTGATACATTGTAAGCAACTAGAATTCCAGGATAGCAGTGAATAAGTGTTAAGTGCTGTTCTTTGTATATTATCTGATACGGCATTAAAACAACCAGAAAATAATGTATGCTTTATAAATTTACAACTTTTTAAAATTCTTTCAAACGTGTAAAATAGCTCAAATTACGTCCTTCATATGGCTGCAGACAAAACACATATTTCATATACTGAGTTACTATCTGTTGCTTTTAATTGACTCTCTCTCTCTCTCTCTCTCTCTCTCTCTCTCTCTCTCTCTCTCTCTCTCTCTCTCTCTCTCTCTCTCTCTCTCTCTCTCTCTTATAATATGTATTATCTGACCTTGTGAAATTTAGAAGATCACCATACCATAGTGCAATACAGTCGAATACAAAGTTCTATTTTTCCACATGTTATTCTTTTTCCATATTGAATTGTTTTAGCGATCTTGTTCTCATAGCTTTTTTTTCCCTAAACCCATACTATTTCAATAAATGCAATATATCAATATGTAATGTTGTGTTGCCGTTGTTGCTTTTATTATTTTTAGTATTAAACAAAATTTGAAAAATCTGTTTAATGTTCCAAAACTCCATATTGACACCTTTATACCTTAAATGACATTTTACAACACGACTACTGTTCAGTCCTCCTGTATCCAATTCCAACTTGTAAACAAATTGTCCTGACTTGTTTGCACTGATATTATTCATTTCATGTTTAAATGAGAGATGAAATATTGCTATTACTTTATTAAAAGTTGTTGAGTTCAATCCAATTAACATTACGACAGTATTTGTTATATAAACAAACCTAGTGTAATACGGCTTTGTTCCGTTAATTATATTTTGTAAAAAAAAGTCTAATCATAATTTTTTTGCTCGCTATGCTAATAAAAAAGTTTTAATGTGTACTCTACTTACATCGGATAATCTGAGTCATTTCCATTAAGTACATATTTTTGTAGAACACCTTCGTTACGCAAAACATGGGAATTAATCTAATCCATGATTATACTACAGTTGAGAAAAGAAATTCCCTATGCTTTTCGTTTCACAGCGCTTTTCAGTCCCTCGTGCAGTGCTTTGTCTCATTAAATATATTTAAATCGGTGTAGATGGTTTCATAAAGCATTCATGTAATATTTACTACAGCTTAGTGGTAACATTGTAGGTCCTAGACAATTCACTTTTTTGATCTGATTCTCACTACTTAATTGAAACGATCCTGATCGGCAAATCTGAGATTGCGGTTACCTGATAACCAGTTCTAAACGCCGGCACTGGGGGCCAAATCTTTGCATGCTGATATCATTACCGAGTTAGTACTCTTCGTTTTCTTACTTGAACTGTTACATATTCTTATCTAGAGAGTGATATCGGTGATACGAAGTATTCTCAAAAAATAATAAGTTTATATCAGCGTAGATAATATTTTTTTCTTACCCTCGGCCTAGTATTCTGTCTTGAATATTTCGGTATCGAGTGTCGGCTTCGCAATCCGAATTTTGTCAGTAATAACACCAGTAACTCGAGTAATATACACAGTATTTTCATAAAATTCCTTTCTCTTTCTACGTTTACAAAAACAAATTTTTCTTGCAGAGGAAAGTGTGACAAAATTTATATTAATTACCATGGTGGGTAACATAAACGTTTGACTTTTAACAGGATTAGATAGTATTTTTTATTCATAGTTTATTTTGAAAAATCTTGCTTATTTATGTTAGATTCACAGCTGAAAATGTTACTCTCAGCTGCATAATTCGTGTGTAACAATGATTCTAAGATGACCGCACCATATTCGCATTCTGGTCGCAGAGAATCGGAACTATCCTATGCATTTTCCATCAATTCTAAGTTATTTTATGTCTTGACGAAAATGACTGAACGTTGATCCGATTGGGTCACTAAGAAAACCTAACATTGCTTGTGAACACATTTCCTTCAGATATCTTCTATTAAAGCGTATTTGAAAAAGTATTATCAAATTTTGCTACATATTTTTAAAGTTATTCTTATTTAAATCGAATGTAGAAACATGCTTCTGTCACCATCATGAGTAATGAAATGAGGAATTATGGGAATTCATTCGTGGTCTTTAAAATGGTAACCTGCAAGAAAACTGAAATAATAATCGAGACTGAAGCTGAGAGATATTAGTTATGATTTTCTACCATTTTTATTTTCTTGGACTGTAAAGCTATACGAGCAAGCTATTAAATGAACCATTACAAGTCATGTGCCATAATTTCAATCACACCAATAACACCGAAAAGAAGTGCTATTAAAATTACAACGGGAAGGAAAGTAACCTTTTCCCCCATAAACCTAATCATATATAACTTCCGTTAAAAGCCATCTGCTGACTTCGCGATGAAAAATTAAATGTAACTGTCACGTGCACAAGTTAAATGGGTCCCCTTGATTGAAATAATCAACCAGCAGTAAAGGTCAGCAGTCGTTTGGTGGCGAATATCTATTGAATAAAATTATCAAATAAAACGAACGTCCTACCTGCCTTATAGGACGCTATGCATAGTAATCACTTTGGCGTTCGTAAGGACCTTAATGTGTCCGTCTGACCGCATAGTATAATGTGGTCCTTGATAAAGATTTGAGAGTTAGCATCATGGTAAAATCTATACTTTCTAGATAAAAAAAAAATCATGGCTTGCTCGACAAAAAGGAAGGTTGGGGGGGGTAATGTAACATTATTTGTCATATTATTGTGTTCAGATACATACTTTTCCCACAATTTTCACTCAAGACACAGCTATGGAATTACTTATCCAGGATGTTTCATGAAGCTCTGATCCCGTTTAAGACAGGTGTTAAATATACACTTTTCTGTGTTGAACATCCGCACAAGCTATTCAGAATGAATGGACCTACCTCCTCCGCAGTCCGCACTCATACCCTTCTTTCGTCGGTGCCCGCAAAACGGCGTATTTATTCGTATCGAGTGATTGATAAAATTCTTGCACCAATTAGCTAAACAAAACAATATTGCCATATGATATTGTATATTTTATGTTGGTTGAATCTTTATAGTGTGATCTCGATGAAAAAAAAAATGTATGCAGTTTATTCGAGATGGGTAATAACGTACATAGTCTCCGTTTTGATTTTACCCCAGCCTGTCGGGACTAAAACCAAAATCATAGCAATCATAGTATACTGTTCGCAAAACATTTTTGAAATTTGATATCAACTTCGTAAGGGACAAGGATTTTGTAATAAGACTAATGTCTATTAATTTCATATTCTAAATGGACAACATGGTTTTGTGGCCAAAGAAAGTCGCACCACAGCAGATCATCGTGTCTCACCACTATAGTCCTGGACGACAAAGTATTTATGTCGCTTCATCTCCAGGTTGCCAAAGACAACTCACTTTTAAGATTGTTTCATTCCTTAGCATTGTTGTCATTGACAATCAATTGTTAAGGTTGCTTCATTTCTTAGCATTGTTGTCATTGACAACCAATTGTTATTGTTGCTTCATCTCTAAGCACTGCTGTCATTGACAACCCAGTGTTAAGGTTGCTACTGTAGTCATAGACAACCCAGTGTTAAGGTCGAAATTATTTTGAAACATTCTATACTTTTAGATTTGTGATATAACATTTAGGATTATGTGAAATTTAATTGAAAATACTGTAAGTTCCTCTTTAAGTCTCACTTTGTAATTTTGATTAATAAAATGTTGGCTGAAGTTTGCTACATTTGTTGATTTTGCATCTTAGATTAAGACCATAGACGTGTAATAATTTTTTATAGTCGTTTATGTGGCCAACCTTGTTATCAAACACGATATTGATACATCAAGAACCGGGGTTAGTTTAGGTGGGTATGGGGGTGGAGCTGATTGTTTAGATAGAGCCCAAAGTGAGACAAACCGGTTATCAAAAAGTATTACTAAAGTTAAAGGCTTCTCATGAAGTAATGAAATGATATTTTAATACGGTATCGTTGCATATTTTTTTATAAAAAAAATCTAGTTCAAAATTAAAAGAATTGAATACTAATCAAGATCCTTTTTTAAAACCAGAATGAGTAGCTATACACTTTGACGGCAACTCGCAATAAAAAATATTCTTCAAAAATTGGAATACTTAAATTTGTCACAATATAAACTGTTCAAAGTATGCATCTTTTTGCTTGTTTCCTGGAGTATTGGCATTAAATTTATTTGGATGGGGATTGGCACAAAAATTACTAACGGCGCGGGTACTAATTGTGGTCTGACGTTGTGGGCTAGGTGAATTTATCTGAAACAGAGAGGAAACGCTCATCCCTGGATACCACATTGTGTACATATTATGAAAGTGAAAATTTTGCTTCAAGCAGGAATCCAGCATATGCCCTTAGTATCGATACATATATATTTTCTCTTATGCACTTTCTTTATGCCCTGTTTTTTTTTCTTTTTATCCACCAACCGCTCCGGTGGTCTAGTGGTTAGAGCGTCCGCTTCGGATAAGGGAGATCTTGGGTTCGATCCCCGGTCGAGTAATACCAAAGACAAAAATGGTACTAACAGCTGCCTCGCTTGACGCCCATCATTATGAGGTTAGTATTAGGACTGGTCGGCTTGGTGTCAGAATAATGTGACTGGGTGGGACATCATGCCACATGTCTGCGACACGATGTCACAGTGCTAGACATCAATATAAACTGTCGCACATCGTAGCGATATGACTGAAAAATTGTTAAAGCTACGTTAAAAATCATAATCACATCACATCACTCTTAGGCATCAGCGCTCTAATTCCCACGGCTAAGATAAGGACACGAGAAATGCCATTCAGCTGGATAGTATATGATATTTTAGTAATAGCCCTGGAATTTTTGATAACTTATATCACAGAAGAAATTATGTGAAATAAAAATACAGATTTGTTTTCAAAATCAAAATTTTCGCACCTCGCTGCTGAGTTGTGATTAATATTTAAATGTCTTTGCAGCAGGTATAGGTCTATGTCAGAAATGAAATCTACACAAATAACCTAATAAGTTCTGATGATTCAACCCTACATTCAAGCCTTATATTTTACAACCATACTTTGAACCATCAACCGTCAGGGGTACGAAAGTGAACACTTGATTCGTGAAAAAACCAACCGTAACGCTTCATCTTTTCAATGGTCCGAATAGAAATATTTAGCAATAAAATACATGTTAACGTGAGAAAGCTCATTGTAAATTTTAACCGCAATATTCAAAATAGAACGTTAGCAATTTCAGTTATCTTTCTCTTCCTCTCTTTCCCCCGAAGGTCAATAATCAAATATTTAATCGGGTTACATCACATTACCTGGTTCACTGCCGTCATTAAGTACTATTATTCGTGTTGACTCTACTAACTAACGGCCAATTCACTGTTCCGCACTTTGGGCAATACTATACGGGTAGCTCAGTATCAGATTTGGAAACTCTTTTGTAAGGAAAAATGTCAACCCAACAGTTTCACGTAACATTCTACAACATTACTTTATGGGACTAATCTTATTTAAACTGCTGCTGCTCTCCCATTTTTCGCATTAAAGCTGTTGTTGTTGGGCTTAACGCCATTTTTCAGCACACGATAGGCTATTCATGGCGGCCAGTATTAATGGTGGAGGAAGAAACCGGGAAATCACCGGAAAGAACCACCGACCCACGAGAAGCTACTGGCAAGCTTTCTCACATATCTACATTAGCCGAATCCTAGACTCAAACACACGCAGAGAGAGGTGAGATGGGAGTGATCCGTAACGGACAGCGCTTTAGACCACTCGGCCACTCGGGGCCCCTCGCATTAAAGCAAATCCTCTCTCTCTCTCTCTCTCTCTCTCTCTCTCTCTCTCTCTCTCTCTCTCTCTCTCTCTCTCTCTCTCTCTCTCTCTCTCTCTCTCTCTCTCACAAAGGATTTCATTGAGAGTATATCAAAACAATGTTGCGTCCATTCAGTTATGGAATACAAAAAATATTTTTTAAAAAATTAAAATTCGTTGCATGCCAGTAAATTTTTTTCACTAAAGTTTGAACCCGTTTTGATTTGCACATCGCTGTGTAGAAACGTGTTCCACTACACTGAGCTAATGTGATGAGAGAGAGAGAGAGAGAGAGAGAGAGAGAGAGAGAGAGAGAGAGAGAGAGAGAGAGAGAGAGAGAGAGAGAGAGAGAGAGAGAGAGAGAGATATTTGGATTTCCTATAATAATATTTGAAATTCTGTTATATTAGATCATGTCGTCTGTAATTGTTAAAACATATTTTTAAAATAGTAAAGAACATATAACAATGAATATATATATATATATATATATATATATATATATATATATATATATATATATATATATATATATATATATATATATATATATATTGTCTGATTGTGATTTTATTAAAACACTGATAAATAAAGGTTCGCCGCAGGGAGTTGGAAATACCAAATGACTCACTTGTTAGTGACCTTTTAAAAAATATTCATCAAGTTTTCAGCTACTATGCTTTTGACAATCAAAAACAACAACATGGATTAGGGAAGAGAAAATGACGCGACAATGACCTTGAACGGAAGAGGAAAAGTTTGCAAGTCGGATCTTATAACTGACGTGACTAGGTCTTGCTCATAACCCAAAGATCCGCGTTCCGGTTGTTTTTCAACCCCCTCATTCACACTAAAACTGAATGACAATGGAATAATTTTCTCTTTGTAGACACGTAAGAGTAAGAAACGGATGAGGGTTTGTCTCCTGGCGCCATGTTAGTGAGAACTGTCTAATGCATCACCTCCTGAACATCAAAAACATCCGACAAAATAAGAGAATGATTGCATAAAAAAAATCTCTAAAGGGTGTGCGAGCGATGTGTTGTGTTACCACTGCGATCATTCCCATAATATGATTTGCATTAATTTTCAATCGCATAAAATCTCCAGGTATTTGTTTTCTAGATTAAGCAATATCATCCCTAACAGGATGGTGTGAGTCATTCCTACTATCTAGCTAATCTTGTACAGAAATGAATTCTGTAAGAATATACCCTGATAAGACAAACTATATCCTATAAGTATACGTTTTCTTTAATCCAGCCATGTATGCAAAACGTGACACCATTGGGAAAACTATACAAACATTTATACTACGATGAGCTTTACAAATAAAGAATAAAAAAGGAGCATATTTAGTACAGGATATATTCAATTCTGTGGAAAGCGTGAACACATTAAGGTTCTGGGAACATACATGTTACCTTATCATTGGTCAAACAGTCGTTCCACTATAAAAAGTTGCGTATATTACAGTTTTATTAGGCTCATTTTGCTTTATACAATTTATAATAATTTATTGACAATAATTCCATTCTTCTTCTTCTTCTTCTTCTTCTTCTTCTTCTTCTTCTTCTTCTTCTTCTTCTTCTTCTTCTTCTTCTTCTTCGTCGTCGTCGTCGTCGTCTTCGTCGTCTTCTTCTTCTTCTTCTTCGTCGTCGTCTTCTTCTTCTTCTTCTTCTTCTTCTTCTTCTTCTTATTATTATTATTATTATTATTATTATTATTATTATTATTATTATTATTATTATTATTATTATTGGCTCATGCTAAACAAATTGCAGTGCTTTCTCATTTAGTTTTGCCTTACACACACATACACACACACGCACAAAAAAATACACAATTTATGTTGTTTATATTAAGCATGCGTATTTCCTTCACTCTCCTCTCATTCTCTGAGGAATAGCATATTGAATGGAAGGATTCATGCCTCTTCAGAGATTAAGAGAGGCCTGAACCACAGTGAAAGTTTGAGGCCCTGGTTACATAGAAATTTGACATGAATCAAATGCCAAAGCAAGCCCATTTAATTTACTGTATGTTGTTCTAATGGACAACTGAGTGAACGGCTATAATATTTAAAGGATCGCAAAAAAACGTGTAAAATCGGGGGCTCTTTAAGGGTTGAGAAACCTACCGCCCCTGTTCTGATTTTAACCATTTAACTGTAGAGCAGAAGTCGTAAGTTTTTCTAGGAAATGTTTTGGTTGTTTCGCACTATTTTTAGAGTAGTGGGTGGACTGGCTATGCCACTATTCCCTAATCAGCCGCCAATAGCATATGTTTTTGGTCAAAAGATGAAAAATGAAATTAAAAAGGTCACTACTTCCGATTCTGCCGAATAAGTGGCCTAAGAATTGTCGTTCTTTGTTCACGGATCGACCTCACGTGACCGCTTCTGTGGCTCATCAACATCTTCAAAATTCAAGAGTCTGGTAAATGTATATGCAAACGACTGTCTTCAAATCGAGTCGCTGATTGGTTGATAAGTTTTATAAGGTGTGTTTAACAAGGTCGTTGAATGGTTGACAGATTAGTCAGCGTGTAAAATAATACTAAGATTACATATATGTAAATATAGTTTGTGGTTGTAATTTTGGATAGACCATATAAATATGCAGTGGTAATGCATATTTTTTAAAACCTTGCAAACTTTCAATCGGTGGCATTGATTGTACCCTTTTGAAACTTTTTGGATATCACTGGTTTTCTGAGGAAATTCATGAATTATGATATGCACGCGGTATAATAATAGTTTCCAAAATGCACTCCTTACAAAGCGATGACCTATATCTTCGAGCCGATACGTACGGTAATTAGTGCAGGTATTATGAGCGAAAAAAAAAGAAATTTGGAAATTAAGCAGATAATATAACAATAGACACACATTTTATCTTCGAAAACAAAAATAGCTTGCATTCAGTTATTAGACACAGGCAGACAGGCAGACAGGCAGACAGACAGACAAACAACATCATTATCAGTGTCCTTTCTCGAATTTATGGGGGATCTTTTTCTTTCTAACAATGTACTTGTATTTCATATGGATGAAACGAACTTAAATCTGAAAATACAGTCAAGCAATTGAACTTGAGTACAGTCAGGCTATTAAATTTGACAACACTCGAGCTGGAATGTATGTGTTCGTTTTAGGGTTTGAATACGTGTTCATTTTAGAGATTGAATATATGGATTGCATATGTGTTCGTTTTAGAATTGAATATATGTGTTAATTTTAGAGATTAAATATGTGTTCATTTTAGTGATGTCTTTGTTTCATAGCCATTAATGTTACAGACCCCGAAAACAAGGAAAACATTTATGCGTCTTTCTGCTGATACTTTCAAACCCATGACAGAGAAATAATGTACTATTTATGCTGCATTCTCTTTTTCCATTATTTTGTATTGGGATGATGGTCATTTACAAAAAACCTGTACAAAGTGATCAAATTGAATCGGGCCTATACTCATTTCCGGTAATCAAATTTTCATTTCTTCTTTGATTTTTTAATTCATCAACTTTCTCACTAGATTTAAATTTATCTGATAAATAAATAACGGAAGAAAATAAATAAAAAGAAAACTTATATTGGTCCCTTTTTGGGGATAATAATAATAATAATAATAATAATAATAATAATAATAATAATAATAATAAGAAGAAGAAGAAGAAGAAGAAGAAGAAGAAGAAGAAGAAGAAGAAGAAGAAGAAGAAGAGGAAGAGGAAGATAATAATCATGATGATCATTATGGTGAAAAGGAAAAAGATGATGAAGATGGTGAATAAGAACCTGTATTTGTTTGTATTTCTATGCTTAAGAAATACGTCTCTGTTGATAAACATGCATTGTATAATGTTGCTACTACTGCTGCAACGACGAAGACGATGATGATGATGATGATGACGATGATGATGAAGACGGTGACAACGATCATGATAATTATGATAGTATTAGTAGTAGTAGTAGTAGTAGTAGTAGTAGTAGTAGTAGTAGTAGTAGTAGTAGTAGCAGTAGTAGTAGTAAAGGCATTACTAGCATTGGTTGGTGACGTAAAAAACTTGTATTATCTACAAAATTAAAATAAAGAAAACATTATTTACATAGTACAAAATTTTGTGTATCTGTGTGTGTGTCTGTGTGTATTATATTTTGATTTTTAACGTAGTTTTAACAATTTTAAAGTCATATCGGAAAGATATCCGTAGTGTGGTAGTTTATAGTGATGTCTAGCATTTGGGCATCATGTCGCAGACAAGTAGCACGATGTCCGATTTAAAAACAGCATCAATGCAGTCTAGTAAAACGTCATAGTCCTTTTGGGAAAAAGAAATACTTCTTCGCAGAAAGTGTCATATTGTGGACACGCTGCTATTTTTATCGTACCTAACACACAAGTGTGGAATAATGACAAACTAATGGTAACGGTGTTATTAACTCCTTTTGGGCAACAAGTGAGAGTAAAATTATACGATTTGCTCATTATATTCTAACACTTCTTTTCAACATTATATATTATATTCTACCAATGACCAAAATCTATAGTCTACCAATAACCAAATCTATAGTCTATCAATAACCAAATATACAGCTACTACCAATAACCAAATATATAGATTCTGCTAATAACCAAATATATAGTTTATCAATAACCAAATTTATTATATGCTCATCTTTTTTCTCCGTTAACTGTACATTGTCAGAATCGTGCAATATTAACCGATATTGAACACCATTATACTATATCCCACGTGCAAAGGAACTATTTTCTAACGCAAACAAATTTTTTATGAATGAACTAAAGCAGATATTTCATGGACGGCCACATAACAGGAAATGTTTCATGGACTGACACATACAAATTGCTTTGGCACATTCCGCGTTTACTTTTTTGATACAATATTTCAGATTTAACTATATATAGACGCTATAAAGGTTCCTCACAATAAAACGCAAGTGATACACATAAACTGTGTTCTTCAGCTGTCAATAAAAATGGACCAAAATTTACTTACAATTTAAATCCTGAATTTCCTCCAAAAATATACTTTTGTAGGTCTGTAAATCTGAATTAGATGAGCCATGTTATGGGTTCTCAAGGTTGATTACACATTTTGAAATTGTACTGTAATTTCGAGTATATTCCAAGTGTAGTTACATCCTCCTTACTGCACTCAAAATGAAATAAACATTAAATTCCTCAGCATCATTTCGATAATTGCAATTGAAAGGCTTCATAATTTTCCCACTTTGTGATCTGAATCATTCAATGACAGAAAAGAAACACGTATGCTGATGTGAACACATTGGCAGACGCTGCTGGAAACCAATGCAAGTTACTTCATGTAGATATGTCCGTACATTAATCAAAAGATTGCGTTGAATCGACAAAAATACCAAAAGGTATTCATTCCACATCAAATGGAAAAGTTGTTGCGATGCTTATTCATTAACAATATTACTCCAAATTTCAATTTTAAGTACAGCAAGCGCCATTTTCTTTCGAAACTTACGTCTAGCGCGCGACCAACTTCATTTTTATCTTGGCGGGTTTATGCGCTCATTAATAATGTTGTGTAATGATCCATCAACGCTTATGTGTTTAGTTCGGAATACTGCATACATTTAGTTACTTTGTTTCTTTCAGTGTATTTTTGTTCATATTTTTAAGACTTGGGAAAAATTAGAAATGCGCATATAATAAAAAGGTTACTGTATTTGTATGGGAAAACATGAACTCGTTTTGTCGGAAGGATATACTGCACTCCCAAGGTCGTGCAGTATATCCATCTGAAAAACTCGTTCATATTTTCCCATACAAATGCAGTAACCTATAAGTTTAGTCTGTCAATAGCCAAATATATAGCTACTACCAAATATATAGATTCTACCAATAACCAAATCTTATGCTACTACCAATAACCAAATCAATATATGCTAACCAAATCTACTGATTCTAGGAATAACTAAATATATGAAGACAACTATATATTACATTAAAATTACTAAAGACTGAACGAAATATAATCATTTGCTACATACTAAATTACAACTACCATTTTGATTATTTAACATATTTTTTAGATTCTTTTTTAGATTCTGTATTAAACGTGGTGTACCCAATCATTCAAAGACAAAAACTGTATAAAAGAATTTGAGAATCACAGACTTTCTTCTTCGAACATCTAATACAAACTTCACGAAAGTCTGATAATTCCGTAGCTACTGAGACAAAGGAAATTGCAATTAGGTATTATATTAGTACTCAGTTTGGATGACACATGCTTATAATTCTTAAAATATATTGCTAGAACTACGAAAAAATAGCAACAGTTCAAGAGTTCGATGATAATTGCCATTAATCTAGTTTATCAAATCCACTGTAAACTATGCTTGATTGTGCATGAGACTTAATTGTACACGAAAATAAAAGGACAATATTAAATATTTACTTTCTATTCTCTAGAAACCGTTTCTCTATTTTTGGATTAAAATTTCATAAATTTGTATTCCAGTGGAATATGATAAATCAAATAGGTAAAGTGATAATTACATTTCGTACTATTTTCAGATAATAACAAATCAGATATATCAAGAGTCCCTCTCCAGGTGTCGACAACGCCGCCAATTACATTTACTTTTCGGTCACTGGATATCTCCCTTGGTCACGTGCCTTGCATGTTACGCGGTGATTTGTTATGCAAAGAGGCTAATAGGTCAGGGTGAGTTTTTCTTTAGCATGCTGAAAGTACTCGCATGAGGTTTCTAATTAGTGGGATAACTTCATTAAGATGGGTAACCACAGGCCTTTCATTTTGTTATGCATTCATGTTTATCACCCACTATCGTTTTTTTTTTATCTTCTTTGCAATGGCTAGCAAAGAATGCCGATAATGTTGGAAAATATTACCGAAATTTTCTTATCCTAATTATGTTGAAGTTTTATTATTATTAGTCAAAAAAGGAATGTGTTTTAGTGTGATATATGGATTATGAAAGGATCAGAGTGTTTCCCATTAATTGTCAAAAGGCGAAGTGTTTATGGTTATGAAGAAACAAATTATCTTATTGTATGCATTTTCTCTTATACAAACGCTTTTGGTGATAATTTTTATGACAACAAATAGTTACTTGAAGTAAATTCACGATTAGATGACGCTGAGTTAAGTTATTTATAGAGAAATCAAACTTTTGTATCAGTTAAGTGGATGTAAAATCAATAGAACCAATGACTAAAATGATCGATACTTACAAACCAAGACAGCTAACATCAATACGTCATCTAAAGGTCTAAATCACAAGTTATTTGAAAAGAGTCTGGACTATAGAAAAAATCTATTTATCGTTGCCAACACACACACACACACACACACACACGTGTGTGTGTATGTGTATGTGTTTAATATATTACAGCATTTAATAAATTCATTTCGAAAAATTGTGAATAAGTATTGCTTTGCTTATTGTAACGTTTGTTGCATACCAAAAGTTTTCATTGGTGTTGATTACACCTATTATTTATTGAAAACAGATGACCATGACCAGTCGCGGGTTCGATACCAGACCAAGCGATTCTGGGTCGGCTGCTTTTGTTTGTCCTATAGAAAGACACTCTCTACCATTTCTGAATTATGATTCAACAGTAGTAGGCCAGTAAAGAATGGACGGTGCCCTTAAACAAATAAACCAATCACCAAATAATGGGTCGGGATTTCTCATGAGTATGGCTCGAAGGTTGCATTTCTCTAGAAAATGATCCTGTGTGTATGGAGTCAAAATGAAACCGATTGACATTTTACTATCTTATCATACTTGTAACGGTGTAGTTTTGGTGTACTCGTTTACTTGATGTATCGACCCGTTTACTACTTGCTGTGCTTCTTAAATTGATGGGCACCTATAACTTTCTTGTCCTCTTTCATTTCTATATTATTTATGAAAATGGTAGGTATTAGGCAAAAAAGTGAACTCAACGACACTTTTTGGAGAAAGAACCTTAAACGTATTTTGCAAAGGTCAAATGGAGTTATTGTACTTGTAACGTCTGTTGCCACTATGCATATGGTACAATATCTAAAGAAAACGGTTGGAAACAATATCAAGACTAGACTTTATGCAACGTTACGAAACGTTACGATACTGTACAAAACAGTAATCTGAAGGCTTTCTTTTGTGTTTAGAACTTAGGCTAAATTGTAATTTACGAGGAATCAATTAACTTTGCTAACTTGAATTAAAGCAGAAAGCCGAACTTTAATGAATACGAGTGTCAAGACAATGGAAAGCTATCTAAATTCAATGCTGGACACTAAGTTCGGTTCGGTAAGAAACGGTACGGACACGGTCAGAAGACAGATCATCGGTTAATAATAGTCCAAAAATTGGTTACTGAAGAAGTTAGAAATGACGATGGCATAATCGTCTTTTGTTTTCAATTTTGTGAGAAGAAATATTTCTATGAGGTTTACTTCCAGGTTTTCACGCTGAAGACAAAAGTGTCTCGATGATATTGACCGCATGCCCAAGGCTACGACAGTCGTCATCTTATATTCGCAAATGGAAGTATTATGACTGCGGTGTCAGATGCATAATTTGCCAATGACAAGAAATGTTTATTATTAAATTTAGGATATCTGCACAACATCAAGCCAGAATGAATTCTGTTTGATAATCATTATAGTCAAGATGTGAAATATTGTTGCCATTTTCATCGAGACATTAATACTCGTGATGTCGTAATTTACATGGCTTTGGAATTAGCTACACGGTTTTCAATTTTTCTAGCAGTAGGAATCGTGACAAGAAAAAAAAGTTTAAACTCATTTCAAATTTCTCAAAGTCGACAAAAAGTTATAATCAATAGAGTGGGACTTGAATCTTCATATTTTCAAATACAAACTTTTCCAAGCGAGTCATTCAGTTCATCTAGGATCACAAACCCATTTCTCAAAAAATGAATCAAGCACAGAAGATAAAAGCCACTGTATGTAAGTTATATTGCATATACACATAAAACGCCACTTTACGTGAGCCATGCTGCATACAAACAGCAAAAAAAAATCATTGTACGAAAGTCTTATTGCAGACACAGTATAAAAAGTCGCTGTACCTAAGCCTTGTTGCATATACACAGCATAAAAAGCCACTGTACGTAAACCATGCTGCATATACACAGTATAAAAGTTACTGTACGTAAGCCATATTGCAGACAAACAGTATACAAAGTCGCTGTACGTAAGTCATGCTACATATAGACAGTTTAAAAAGATACTGTACGTAAGCCATATTGCAGACACATTGGATAAAAAGTCTCTCTTCGTAAGCTTTGCTGCATATACACAGCATAAAAAGCCTCAGTACGTAAGCCATATTACAGACACAGAGTATACAAAATATCTGTATGTAAGTCATGTCACATATACACAGTATAAAAAGCCATTGTACGTAAGCCATATTGCAGACCCAGTATAAAAAGCCGCTGTACGTAAGCCATGCTACATATACACAGTACAAAAAGCCACTGTGCGTAAGCCAAATTGCAGACACATAGTATAAAAAGCCGCCGTACGAAAGCCATATTGCATATTCATAATATAAAAAGTAGCTTAACGTAACTCATGCTGCATATACACTATATAAAAAGTGTGGTTATATTGCAGATGCACACTATAAAAACTATGTCGCTGTACGTAAGCCATATTGCAGATACACAGTATAAAAAGAGTCACTGTACGTAAGTCATACTGCAGATACACAGTATAAAAAGCCACTGTACAGTTACTCAGTATACAAAATTACTATCCTAAATTCATTTTGTGTTTGTTCCATATATAAAAAAAATCATTATCCATAAGCTGTTCTGGATGAACATAGCATTGAAAGTCACCATATTTAGTTTCTATTAGTATGTACATCGAAATGAGAAGTTACTTTATACACGTTGCATTAAGATACACATTATACAACGTCACTACTGTTAAGCCGTATAGAAATAAACATGTAAGCCGTACTAAAATATACACAGTACAGAAATATCTTTATGTAAACCGTACTAAAGTATACACATTATAAAATCACTGTATGAAATAGTGCTAAAATATACACAGTATAAATGTCACTGTATGTGAACAGAACTAAAATATACAGTATAAAATTCACTGTACGTAAGCCGTACTGAAATATACACAGTACAGAAGTCTATGTATGTAAACAGTACTAAAGTATACACAGTATTAAAGTCACTGTATGTAAAGAGTACTAAAATATACACAGTATAAAAGTCACTGTATGTAAACAGTACTAAGATATATACAGTATATAAGTCTCTGTATGTAAACCGTACTAAAGTATACCCAGTATAAAATCACTGTAGGTAAGTCGTACTAAAATATACACGGTATAAATATCATTATATATTATGTTTTCATGTGCAAGTCAAACATTTTTCTGAAGTTCATGTCTAACCTAAATTGAAAATTCCACACTTTCTTTTTACACATTACAATATTTGTCTATTAAAGACATCTATTAATTGCACGATAATAATGACTGCCCTTCAGCTTCTTGGTTTATTCCTCCATATAGAATGACAACATTACGGCGACTAATTCTACATGTTCTGACCTTTTCACCCCTAAATTATTGGTTACATTTTAATAGAATTTACTTTTTGACAAATTAGTCACCGTATCAGTTTCAAACGAATATAAGCAGAACGTGTGTCATGCATTAAAAGGCTCAATGTTAAATATCGAAAAAAGTTGAAAGTAATGTTAAAAATCGAAATAATTTGAATGTAAAATTAAATTAGGCTTTATATTTAATTATTTTTATTCAATAAAGGATATGCTGACACAATAAATTTACTAAAACGTTTTGAAACTCACTAGTCTGGCACTCTTGCTACTACTACTACTACTACTACTACTACTACTACTGCTGCTGCTGCTGCTACTACTACTACTAAAACTAATAACAACAACAACAACAATAATAATAATAATAATAATAATAATAATAATAATAATAATAATAATAATAATAATAATAATAATAATAATAATAATAATAATAATAATAATAATAATATAAGAAGAAGAAGATCGATACTACTACAATCACTAATGCTACTAATACTACTACTTTTACTACTGCTACTACTACTACTACTATTACTACTACTACTACGACTACTACTACTACATCTACTATTACTACTACTACTGCTACTACTAATACTACTACTACTACTACTACTACTACTACTACTACTACTAATAATAATAATAATAATAATAATAATAATAATAATAATAATAATAATAATAATAATAATAATAATAATAATAATAATAATAATAATAATAATAATAATAATAATAATGATACGAACAATATCACTGTTTCAACTATGATCACTAGGTTATATTCCTATCTATTCATCCCCTTTCTTCTTCTTCTTCTTCTTCTTCTTCTTCTTCTTCTTCTTCTTCTTCTTCTTCTTCTTCTTCTTCTTCTTCTTCTTCTTCTTCTTCTTCTTCTTCTTCTTCTTCTAAAATGAGATCTGTACATTTTTTACCAGTGTCAACCGTCATAACCAATTACGATGACATATTGATTGAATAGAGTATTGTTACAAATGTAAATACGTAAAAATTAAGTCATGTCATTAACGCTACTTAAATGTCTTTCCCATTATTACCAATTTAGTATGGAATATATTTTATCAAGACCGTTGTCTCTATAGTTCATGTGAGCAAGGGAACTGTATAACTACTGTCTTTTCAGGAAACAATTATTTGAAACAGTACTCATTTAAATGAAAATGGTTCGCAGTACTCACAGTAAAAGAAATAGTACGTTGTACTTATAGTAAAGGAATTAGTACGTTGTACTCGAAGCAATGAAAATGGTCAGCAGTGCTTATGGTAAATGAAATCGTAAGCAGTGCTCATAGTAATAGAAATGGTAAGCAGTACTCGTAGTAAAGGAAATGTAGCCAGTAATCATAGTAATGGAAATGGTAAGCAGTACTCAGAGTAATGTAAATGATAGGCAGTACTCATTTAAATGAAAATGGTAAATCAGTACTCATAGTACAGGAAATGGTAATCCGTAATCGTAGTCACGGAATTGGTAAGCTTTACTCAGACTAAAAGAAATGGTGAGCAGTGCTCATAGTAAAGGATATCGTTATCCATACTCATAGTAAAGGAATTAGTTATCAGTATTCATAGTAAAGGAAATGGTAAGCTGTGCTCACAGTAGTGAAAATAGTAGGCAATACACATTTATATGAAAATAGTAAGCAGTATTCATAGTAAAAGAAATGGTACGTTGTTATCAGAGTAATAAAACTTGTCAGCAGTGCTTATAGCAAATGAAATCGTAAGCAGTGTTCATAGTAATGGAAATTTTAAGTAGTACGCAGTAAAAGAATGGTAAGCAGTACTCATAGTAAATGGAATGGTAAGCAGTGCTCTTAGTAAAGAAAATGTTAAGCAGTGCTCATTTAAATGAAAATGGTAAGCAATGCTTAAAGAAAAGGAAATGGTGAACTGTAAGTTGGTAAATCTGAAAACCGACCAATACGAATTAGATCTTTTAAATTGTATGTCATGTAAGTTACAATATTTTGTAACCTTGATTTTGTTTGAAGATCTTTTCTTATTAAAAATATACTAGCTTAATTTATTTACAGTTGACAGAGTTTTAAGCACATTTCTCAAAATATTATACAATTAATTACCTTTAAATGAATGGTGATTAAAGGCTAGACATAACGTTTCTAATTGTTCTATGACAATTTAGACAACACAACTCCAAAAAGGTCAAATTAGGACCGCATTTTGAACTAATTAGTATTATTAAAGGGTATATTTGTAATTACTGTAAAGGAGACATTGCCGGGTTTTCTTTAATTAGCTCAGACAGCAATATTATTTGCATTTTAGAAATTATCTGCTTTGCGAATCTAAAGTTTCATTGCTTGACAGACAAACTGTGATGCCTCTTTCTTGTACGAAAATGGAGCCGAGTTTATTATGGCTTTTTAGAAAATGAACGAAACAATGTTTTGTGTGAGTTTCGAGACATTGTTGAATATTCAAATTGTACTTATTATTAAGGTAGCAATTATATCACTGTAACCCAGCAACAAAATATATGGATGACTTCATTCACCACATGCAACATCAATCGAATCTAAGGATGACCTCATTCACCACATGCAACATCGATCGAATCTATGAATGACTTCATTCACCGCATGCAACACCGATCGAATCCACGAAGACTTCATTCAACACATGCAACAACACCAATCGAATCTACGGAAGACTTATTTCCCCACAAGCAACACGAATCTTATATATGAATGACTTCATTCATCTCGTGCAATAAGGAACGAATCCATCGAGGAATTAATTCCTCACATGCAATATGGGTCTAATATATGGATTCGTCACTTGCAAAACGAATCGAATTCACGGATGACATAATTCATCGGATGAAAGTTTTATCAAATCCATGGATGACTTAAATTCATTACATCGAATCCATAGAAATTCACCAGCTAATGCAAATTTTATGACATTAAATGGATTATATTTTCAAAGGAAATATCAACAAGCCTAACTTCATATTTGGTAGGTACTCATGCATTTGTAAATATTGTTGCAGGTATATTTTCAAATAAATATAAATAGGGCTTTGTATAAATATGTGCAAACTGTATTTTGTCTTCATAAATATTTATATAAGTATTTAGTAAGTCTCTCTCTTTCTGTTTCTCTCTGTCTCTGTCCATCTCTGTCTTTCTCCGTCTGTCTCTTTATCTGTCTCTCTCCGTCTGTCTCTTTATCTGTCTCTCTCTCTCTTTCTGTCTTTCTCTCTCTCTCTCTATATATATATATATATATATATATATATATATATATATATATATATATATATATATATATATATATATATATATATAACACAAATCTTTATTGTTTTAATTTCCAGCCTTGTGCCGATTGACCGATTTGACTAAATGCTATGCTCACAGGGTCCCTGCGCTTTAGTAATTTTCTTTTTAAATATATGTATGGGGAGAAAGTAATTGTAAGGTAATGTAAGAACTTTTTATGTTTAATATTATATAAAACTTGTTTACAACTTAATTTTCAAATGCCGTGCTTACATGGAGCCCAGCACGTAAATCCAAGGAAGTGGGCCACCAAAATGATCAAAATCGGGCCTCGCACTTGCTGCGGCAGTTCCTGATTCTTATGTAACCACAGTAACACTTCAACTTTGAACGAGGTTCTTAACTGTCATGTTCTTTCAAATACTGATCTAGAAATTATGTACAGTTCAACTCAGTTACCAGTAGGTTCCATCAATACAATTGTACAGTTCAACTCAGTTACCAGTAGGTTCCTGATAGAACATACAAATTATTATGGAAATGGAATCTTTCCTAGAAGTCATAGGTAATTAACATGTAAGCAGATTGCTCGGTATTTGAAGCAATTTGAAGCGATAAGACAACCGTTGTTAATAAAAAAAAATTGGATTCGTTGAAAATCAAAATCAGTTAAAATGTTTGTATATTTTGATATCTAAACTCGATGCAGATTTGTGTAAAAAATCTGATGCATGTTTTTTAAAGTCAAAATTCTGTTACCTTTTGTTAATTTGAAAAACATACTACGAGTGTCGATTGTTACTCAAAATATAAGGTATGTTCACGTTAGAGCCATGTTTTGAGAAGGAAAAAAAAAAACGAAAGGAGAAAATTTGCTTTCGTTACACTCTTGATGTACAAACAGTGTCTGGACCGCTCTGTTGTCTGCTCTTTATTTCTCCATTAGATATGAAATATTTTGACTAGCATTTCAAAAGCCTTTCTAAATATTGTTTGTAGTTAACAGCTATCATTCAAAAATCCTACAAAATTCAACCTTATTGTTATCTATGATAAAGACTTTAGTTGTCCAAACACAAATATATTGAAACAGAAAGTTTGTTACAAAAGGGTCAGAGAGCACCTGAAGAACCAGTATTCCTTCCTATATGTACCATTAATATACACATCGCGTATGGAATATTTATATTTAATATGTCTATTTTATTCTAAAGTGTGAAACATTTATTTATATTTTAAAGTGTGAAACAGAGATATTTATTGTCGAAAAAATCTTAATTTTTATTCCTATATTTTCACGTGAAAAAACAAAAATTTATCATCATGCCATTCAAAGCTTTATATTATGTGCTTACAAACATTGTACCAGAAACAACAGAACAAAATGAGTATCTTGTGAAACAGAGCAAATAAAAAGACTGCCTTACATTTCAGTGATAGAAATTAATCCTTGGTAATGAAATTTGACCAGTCGCTGTTAGCGTCTCGCCGAAGTTATTTCCCCCTATTTCCTTAACAACACGTTGTGATGCATTGCTGAATCTTACTTGCATTGCTTTCAGACAGAGTCAAAGAGTTTATAAAATGACAAAAATGTAACTTGCTTTGACAGATTATGTTTATCCAATCCTATTGCTTTCTACAGTCACATGAACCAAATGATCAGGCCATGAAAGTGAGTTGAATGTACGAAAAGGTGGAAATGGAGTGATTTGTGATAAAGAGAGTTTATTCTTCTAAATATCAATTCTAGAGCAAGTTTGGTACATAAAATTAGGAAAATTTATGTTATGTGATGTGATGTGATGTGATGTGATGTGATGTGATGTGATGTTATGTTATGTTATGTTATGTTATGTTATGTTATGTTATGTTATGTTATGTTATGTTATGTTATGTTATGTTATGTTATGTTATGTTATATTATGTTATATTATATTATATTATATTATATTATATTATATTATATTATATTATATTATATTATATTATATTATATTATATTATATTATATTTTATATTGTAATGTTTTGGTACCACGAGATGATATATAGAAAGAAAATGTCCTATATGGCAATATAAATATGAGGCAATATAAAAATTGTAGGAGTATTGTTCACAACTTGTTTGTTAATTGTTAAGCCCGGCATTCACAGGAACGCAGGTTTTGTTATTCATGATTTATCTTTCAATCTTTTCTCCCCGCAAAAGCACCACTACTCTTCTCATTGTCGACACATTCAATGGTGTTGTGTGATTAAATATAATTTTCATTTTCAAAATTATTCACATACACTATCGTTCGCACAAATGATATGAAATCTCAGTGATAATAGCCCGCATTGGCAATTTGCTGAAAATTTGTCTACAATGGCCATTTAACAGTAGACGCCTGGTAAAATCCATGGCCTTGCTTAGTCACTTTTTTGGTGACATTTTTGTCTTCACAATTGTAGTTTGATAAGGTTATCTTTCTATGCAAGTCACGGGCTTTTCAACTGTGCATTAATACCCAAATTCCTCTTCCGTGGTGATCTCTTATTGTTTTATATCTCATTATTAGCATTCTGTCTGTAATAGATTCTGCCTGTAACTAATGTCATGTCTTGACATTTTCATGCGAGTCAAATTAGATTTACTAAAGTTAATTTTATGTGGATTTTACATGAAAATATTTAAAAGCTCATTAATTTGGTAGATTTCAGACTTCCTTACCTTAAAATTAAAGATGAAAGTAGTGTCATGAAAGAAAGAGATAACTAAAAGATATTTGTTTTTATTTTAAAGCAAAATATATTATGACAAAAAGAAAATTTGGAATTCTTTTCATAATAAACCAGGTTGAGGAGTTCTTACAGGGGAAAATAGAAAATACCAGGTAATTGTATATTAATCTACTAATTCATTTGTTACGTGTATATTTGAGTAAGCAATTTTATTTGATTCTGTTATTTCATGAAAGGATAACCGTTGGTATTTGCTGTATTCCCAGTACCTTGTAAATCTTACCCAGGAATCTATGTTGATAATGATACAAAGGTTCTTTCTAAAATGTACAAATTCACAAGAAAAAAAAAATTATTTGTTACAATTTCCTGTAGAATAAGCGATACAAATATATAAATGGAATACTTTATATTATTAGTTACATTTGGTCTTCACTGATATAATACTCAAGGTAGTATAGGTCAAATTCTTGAATTGAGATAAAGTCGAAAATTGAGTCAAACATAAGTAATATAATTTTGTATTCGTGGTTTGTTGTGGCATTTTTTTAAACATTTCTTGTGAGTTGAAATACTATATTATCATACTTATTTGATGAAATCTCCACAAAAATTAAACTGTAAATATTTTGTTGTTTTAGGTATATCAGACATTTATGTACATCAAAGATCATTGCGACAGTTGATTATTAAAATCGATGATTTTTAGAAATTCCTACTTTTTGTTATAAGATCATTAGAATTAAAGACAGCGATTTTGAAGGTAATGATGCCCATAAAATTGATTTAAATCAATTTGCAACGAAAGCATGACTAATTTTCCACTATTATGTTAATTACCAATAATGAAATAATGAGGTTTGGAAGTATCACCCAAGTACGAATTGAGAAATCGGCGTGATCTGTGCAATTCGATTTAATTCAGAATTTATCAAATCTGTAATCTAACTTGTATTGATATTATGCCGATTGTGTACTTAACGCAGGTTCTGTCGTCAATAACCTGCTTGTAGTTTTCCTCTGCTTGACAATGGTCAAATAGTGGAAGGCAATCTGTCGCTATTTTCTAATTATCTGCAATTTTCGAAGCAGTTATAAACCAGACACACATTTTTTCTCGACATTTTAAGTGAATCTAGAGATCGAAAATATTATATTCAACTGGAGAGTGAATTCACAGTATAAGCTGATTCGTTATGGAGTATGGAAGGATGTTATTTTTTATCATTATTTTTGTTATGTACGGCATTCAATGCAAACAAAACCAACGTTACACTTGTTTGGATGAACAAATTTCACCACATCTTTAATCGAGATTTGTCCAATATTTAAATAATGAGTACGGTTAAATAAATACTCTTGATGGATGAAAAGTATGCAACTGATTCATCTACAGGAATATTTCATTAGTCACCAAACATGAGAAAGGCATCACTGTTTACAGCATTTTGAAGTTCAACCATTGAATGGTGAAAAAATTGAAGGATATAACAGTAAAATGTCGCATTAATTGCATGGAAGGAAATGTTATTTATTTTATTATATGCATGCATAGTAATCATGTGCTCTTACTTATTTTTCGCAGTGAAGATTCGCAAATAATTAGTTAAATTTGAACAATCGCATACAATAATTATTCTACTAATGAAAGAGGAAGGATTTTAATCTGATTGATAAAAATTTTATATACATGGGATTCTTCCAGACATGTTTGGTATCTTCATTGCTATATGCCACTTGAAGAGGGAAATAATGAGATTAAAATATTTCATGTATTTATTTATTTTTATTTTGTTTATCGTTGTTATTGTTTTATAATGTTGGTGTTGTTGACTTTTTAATTTATTTTGACTAGAGGGTAAGTTTTTCTAAATCTGACAATTACTCTGTACGCTCAATTGAATTAATGATTCATTCCATCGTATTTTTAAACAAACATAGCTATATTCTTCACGCTCAATTTATTCTACACAGCTATGCTTAAATCTGACAGAACATTTTGTTTTTCATATCCACTGATATATATATATGTATATGTATATATATATATATATATATATATATATATATATATATATATATATATATCTATATATATATATATATATATATATATATATATATATATATATATATATATATATAAACTATCTATTAAAAAAACATATTTTCATATAGATAAATCCCATTACAGTAGATGATCCAGACTGATACGGACAAGCAGCCTATAAAAATGCACGGACCTGTCGTGATGAAACCAATGGTAAAAAGATGATTACAATCGTATTAAAATAAGTATAGATTTTCGTTTTGTTTAGAGTCAGATAAATCATGAATATATACTCAAAACTGTCATGAATTATTATTATTATTATTATTATTATTATTATTATTATTATTATTATTATTATTATTATTATTATTATTATTATTATTATTATTATTTTATTATTATTATTATTATTATTATTATTATTATTATTATTATTATTATTTTATTATTATTTTTATTATTATTATTATTATTATTATTATTATTATTATTTTTATTATTTCGCTAGTTATATTATTGCTGTAATCAATGTTCCTTTTGTTGTTGCCAAGACAGCGACGACTACGATGATGATATTGATGTTTGCAGTTACTATTGTTATTGTTCATGTTTTTTTTTAAATTAAATATCCTAATGTATTTTTTAAAAAGCTGTGTTACTTCAGATTCTAAAAGTAAAATTAGTTAAATTAAGAGGACAATAATCAATATATGATATGAATATGCAACATAACGATAAGATGAAACTGAAGTTATGAAAATGAAGAACAGAGCGAGTAGATGACAAGAAAAATCTATTAACTCGTGCATTCTAATATGCAAAAAACAACGTACATATCATGTTGCCAAAATTCAAGGCTAGATTTGTTTTAGATATTACTATAGACAAAGGACTCGATTTGAAAAGTGAAGATAATTATAGTTAATTATTTCATCATGGACATTTATTTTGGTACGTGCTTCCCAACTCAACCCGTATTAGGAAATGGGCATCGTCTTATAATTATGTCAATTATGTTTTCAAAGTGATACGCATGTCCATTCAATCATCATTATGTCTTCCCAACTTACTTTGTCTATCGTTAGTTATGTGATTTCGGCACGCATTTCATACGTTATGGCAACCGATGTGTAGCTACAGTTCTATAACTTTTTTTATAACTCTCGTGCTATTAAAATGTTTGTTCGGGTGGAATTTGGATTTAAAGCAACTTTCCCAAATAAATGTTTAGGATCTAAAATCAAGCCATTTACAACAAACTTTCGTTT